>JAMKQA010003382.1:0-17077 GCA_024699735.1 Posidonia australis
AATATATATGTATGGCAACATACTATGCAAAAACATGATAAAAGATGACAACTTGTGCAAGTCTTATGCTAGAAACAAAACAAAGGCTAGCATGGAGATTATTTAACATGAAAAGCAAGCATGTTTATCACAAAACTTCATAAAACATGGAGTAAAATAGCATATATCATGGACTTTAAGCATGTCTTATCATGTTTCTGAAATGACATTCAAAAGATAAAGAGGAGGTAGAAAGCCTACCTCTTAACATGTTTCCTTCTTGAAATATCAGAAATAAGAAGATCCTTGTTGCTTTGGAAGGTCCAAGGGTGCTTTGGGATGCAAGGAAAAGCTCCAGAATACGAGTATAGGTCGCTGGGTGGAAGGAGGAACTCGTGCAAAAACTTGCTCAGTGCAGATCTGTTTTTTCAGATTTCAGCACAGGATTTCTCTCCCAAAAAAGATACTTCAAATGGTTGCCTATGGATCTCTATTTATAGGGATCTATCAAAGGGTAACTCATGAGAAACGAAGGGCCTTGCAAATGAAAAGCCTCGAATATTCCTTGGCACATTCGTTTGAAAGGGTAACAGCCTTGGAAGACGGAAGGTCTGCAGCCGCAGCCTGGAAACGGCTGGGCGCCAGGTAGGTGCGCCAGTGATGTGCGCCTGCTTGGTGCGCCTACTTGGTGCGCCTACTAGGTGCGCCAACCTAGCTCACAGATTTCATTGATTTGGGTTTTGTCTTGCTAATGGGTTTGGGGTTTGGTTTAAGGGTTGATCACATCCAAAGCAACATAAGGATACTCATCTCTGGGTCACCTCAAAATCGGGGTGTCTACACCTTCTCTTCTCCTTCATCCACCCATGCTGTCCAATGCTCTATCTTAGTCCCCAACTGTCCTCGATGGTCGAACGGAGGATAGTGTTGCAGACATGACCCAACTAGATGGAGGGAGAGACCCATGCATGTGCATTTGGTTTGGTTGGTTCCTAAGTCTTCCCCATACTCCCCTTGAAGTCCTTAAAACGCCCCATAGGATGGATGGACTTCACTGGCCTTGTCCATGGCCGGTGAGGGATGTCCACTATGACAAAGATCGCTTGAGATGGAGGGGATGGCCCAAGTCCTCTTGATTTGTAGAGTTTGTGTTTTATTGCTTGCACATGTTCCTTCTTTTTATTCTGGGTGTTTGCCTCAAATTCTTTTGTATTTTTTTGGCTTGGGGAAAGTGATGAAGGCTAGTGCTGTACTACAACTTTTGGGTCTCTGGTCGATATCACATTCTGTATGAGTGGGCTCCCTGGTCTAGAGCACAGACTAACCTAGCCCCCTCTTGTTTGCTCGTCTCTTCTTTTGGTTTTGCATTGCGTCTTGATCTCCGGTGATCTATGTTCGCTCTTCTTGATTGGCATGCATCTGGTTCTCATTTTGGTTTTTTGCTCTATCTTCTTAGACAATGAGAAGTCTCATGATTGGATGACATCCTAGATCCGTGGTGGACCTATGTGGACCACCTACGTGGAAATTCTAGGGACTATTTGCCATCATTAGACTGAGTCCCCTTATTTATTTACCACATCCCATGCACCCAAGTTTGTTTTCTTCTCTGATTTCTTTCTTACTTCGCATTTATTGCACCGCATTCTCGTTTCCATGCATCATTTGGCATATTGGCAAACACAAATTGGCATATACATACCGACATAGCCACACAAATGGTCAAACAAGGCGAGAAAGACCAATTAGTCGGGTGTATGGGGGTGCCTAGCACATTCCCCATGCCTAATAGGAGTCCTTATCTTTTCTTTGGCTTGCAATGGCCTTTGTGTCACGTCCATTGGCACAAATTTCCATATTTTGCGCTTCTCAATGTGATTTACCTTCCGTTTGTGTGCTTTATCTTCCGTTTTATTTCTGGTTTTCCTCATCTTCTGGTTCCCTTCTTAATAGACTAGGTGGTGACTTTGATTAATTCCTTATCCATGATTTGTGGTTTTGCTTCTTCATTCCCCTCTCTTTCGATTTTTAGAGTAGCATCCACATAGTTGGTGATTTCACTGGGAATTGAGGCTCTAGCTTTCGCTTTTGCCTTGTTCTTGTTTGTGTGGCCATGTTGTTTGTTTATTTATTCTTGTTTGCGTTGTATGATGTTAGTGATGCCTTTTGTGGCGTGATTGTTTTATTTACACAGATGCTATGTCACAACACTTACATAGGCCAAGATATCATGCCTTTTGATTTGATGTTTATTTCATTTGACACAAGCATGATCACAACACCAGCACTTGCCATGCTCATGCCTTTTGATTGATGTGTGATGTGTGCATGCCATGTTGTTTGATTTTCTTTCCCTTTCAGTCATTAATCTAGGAGAATTAGTGACTTGTTTGCCTCCCAATCTTGTTAAAATAAAAGCATATAAGAGAAACTAGAAGTTTAGGCAAAACTAGAGACAAAACATTCGTCTCTCCTTCCCGACTTAATAAAATTTCAATAAAAGCCATTAAATCATATTTTGCATGCTTGAAGCATATAGGATCATGCATTCTCTCTCCTTTGAGTCCACCTACAGTTGCGAAGGATGGTCCCGATCTGTCGTTCTATTACTATTGGCATAGAACGGAATGCCTGCCTATCCCCCTTGTCTGTGGTCATGTCGGCGTTATTTGTGGATACAACCCATGCTTTGGTAGGGTCAAGGATCCTAATGCACCACTTTCTAACCTTGAGTTGAAGACCTGAGAACCCTTGAGAGAGTCCAGAGTAGACAACCTCTTAGGAAACACTTAGTTGGTGAGAGAGAGCATGTTAAATGCATCCATATGCATGTGTGCCATTCATGCCACCTTAATTAACTCTGCATTTTGTGTACTTTGTCCTTTATACTGACCCCACATTCCTATTATTTAAGTCAATGTGTGAGTTCCCTACCCAGACCATCGCCATCGATGATAGCTCACCATAGAGTCTACCCTCCTCCCTACTATCGTAGCCCCATTCGTACCGATTCTCGCTCCACTACGGCCCAACGCTTCAGCAAGCTTCTTCTCACTGCTGTCTCGAAGGAGATGCTAACTTCGGTCCCTAATACTCTTGTGACGTCTATTGCGTCACCAACACCGCCTTCATACCAGTTCTAGGTATCTAGAGTTTTGTTGTCTACTATTTCTGGACCTTGGCAGACATTGATCGGTCTAGGGCCCATCATCGAATCTGTCATGGTGACCACCACTCTAGCCCCAAAGTCATCTATCTTTGTCTTGCCTTTGAGCTCTGTTTCTACTACCACCTAGCTAGTTGCGATATTTTCATTAGTAGGTTTTGCTATTTATGGACAATCCAGATTCCAACCCCTACTGGCGTCCATTCTTTTTTCACTCTTGCCCCTTGGTACTGCTGCCGATCTATCGTCTTTTGATCAGGCATTGCATCTCCTGGCTCTGTCCCATAAGTTGCAAGGCAAGGTTCTCACTCTGAATCCTACTTTGTCTGCTTCTGTTATTGCAACCCTATGGTCCCCCTATTGCCGCTATCGGCTTCTCAGGTTACTTCCACTACGCCTCTACCCCCACCATCACCCCAGCTCTTTGCTACCCCAACGATGGGGGTGTCGACCCTACCTTCCATTCATGCACCACCTATAGCACAGCATCTCACTCCATCACTGGGTGGTCAGCCTCTGGGCCTGACTGGACCTCAGCACTTCCACAGATCGCTGCCTAGACTAGTGCTAGCATAGTAGTTGTTGCTCTCCTACATTGCACCTCACCCTACACTACATGCTGCCTCTCCCTCTCCTTTGCATCAGATACCAATCCCAAGTGGTGTGATGGTGGATCCATAGGAGCACCAAGGTGCTACCCAGACGACATACGCAAGAACTGCCCCAACTGCGCTAGTCTCGCCTGCAGCGATCCTAGATGCTCTCCTAACTAGGATGAGCGATCTAGAGAGAGCACTTTGCCAAGTGCTGGGCAGTGATTGCTAGTCTTACCAGTTTCGGGACCTCTGCTACTTTTCAAAGGCAACACTCCTACTAAACGTCCTCCCGAACTTTGAAAAGTATAATAGTAAAGTCTTCCCAATCTTGCATAGGAGAGCATACTATGGAGACCTTGCACATCTTAAGGCTGATGTGAGGCTCCAGATCTGCCTTTTCATGAAGTGTCTAACCGGTCCTACCCTGAAGTGGTTCACTTCCATGGACATGGCGTCAAGCAAGACTTGGAAGGACCTCAGCTAGGCATTCCTAGAGCAATATTCTTTCAACCTAGACCTAGTCCTTAAGTGTGAGGACTTTGCTGTTGTGAAGTAGAAGCTCTATGAGCCATATGGAGAGTATGTCGAGCGTTGGCACGCTCTTGCTTCATAAGTTCTAGATAGACCCTTGGACAAGGAATCCATCATGATGGCCATTCGTGAAGCACAGCTAGCCACCGGGGTTCTACTGAGCATTTAGCCAATCACTACCTTTACATCCTTGATTCAAGATGGCACTTGCGTGGAAAGATCGTTGCGTAGCGGCACAACTAGTAGCAGAAGCAACAACAACGGCGCAAACAACAACTTCAACAAGAGGAGGGATCCCCCCAAGATCGTCATTGCATATGTCGGGTCCCTTGCTACGCCTGCAAATGTAGCGAGCCTGCTAGCTCTGCATCAGCTAGTTTATGCTCCCACACATTCAACACCACACACTCCACACCTCACCACCATTGCCGAGCCAATGTACCTTGTTGCACTGGTAAAGCAAGGATCGCACCATGGTCATGGACGTCCACAACACCTAGAGTGGGTGTATACCCCTTTGGTTGAGCCCCTTAATGTCCTCCTGCATATGGTGTTGTTGCTCCTGAGGTTTCTGTAGATCCTCCCACCACCGAACCGTCTCCTAGGGTGGTACAAAGCCGGTCCTTTCTGCAGCTTCCATAGAGTCGTAGGACACTCTCTGGACAATTGCATCACTTTGCGGAATGCCATCTAGGACCTTATTGATCGTAAAGTCATCCTTAAGTAGTGTGAGAGTCTCATGCTAGACAGAGAGCCTAGGTGGGGACCGTCAGAATAGTCAGCACAGCGATGCCCGCTCAATAAGGTCTTCTCACTGGACGACCACAGAAAATTTTAAAAATCAAGCAGTGACCAACAAGAGTTTGGCAGCAGAGTAAACAGAGCAGTTCAGTCCATCACCAAGCTCAGAGAAAGCCAATGCAGGAACCATCCATTGCAACTATAGGAACACATGGGTCAGCATAACCCCCCTCAACTACCATTAAGGTTGAGACTCAGAGTAGATCTTCTCTTTTGACATTTCGGATCCCACTTTTGAGAGAGGGATCCTAATAGAGATTATAGCCTATGAGGAGGAGGATGACTCTGGTGTAGGCGAAAATGGGGAAGTGCCACCAGAGTTCCAGTCCTTTGATAACAATCTGGAGGGCTCAAACCTCCATGTTGAAGAAGAGATAGAGTTGATGAACATCATTATAGCAAACAGTATCAAGGTGGTGCACATCAACGCTCAGTTAAAGCCAAAAGCAATGGTAGAATTCATCACCTTCCTCTGGGAATACATTGATTTCTTTGCTAGAGCTACAACGACATGGTTGGCTTGGCTGTTGAGGTAGTCGTGCACATATTGCCACTCAATCCAGTTAAGCAAAAACTCAGAAGATGGCGACCACAGTGGTTGCTCAAGCTCAAGAAGGATGTCATGAAGCAGCATAAGGTTGACTTCCTCAAGGTCGTCCTTTACCTTGAATGGCTTGCTAACATTGTGCCAATGCCAAAGAAGGATGGATGAGTTTGTATGGGCATAGATTACAGAGATCTCAAGAAAGTGAGCCCAAACAATGACTTCCCTCTACCTCACATCAACGACTTGGTCGATAACTCCACTCGGCACAAGAAGTTATCTTCATGGACGGCTTCTCAGGCTATAACCAAATCAGAATGGTAAAAGAAGACATGGAGAGAACGGCATTCATCACCCCCAAGGGGGTATTTTGCTACAAGGTGATGCCATTCGGGTTGAAGAACATAGGTGCCACATATCAGTGGGTGATGATAGTGCTCTTTCACGCCCTTATGTGCCAGGAAGTGGAGGTATATGTGGATGATATGATCACCAAATCAAGAGAACCCGAGGACCATTTGGCTTACCTAAGGAAGCTGTTTGATCATCTGTGAAAGTACAAACTCCAACTTAACACCAATAAATGTGCATTTGGGGTATCATCAGGGAAGCTCTTTGGATATATTATCAACTAGAGGAGTATCGAGATGGATCCCAACGAAGCCAAAGCAATTATTGACATGCCTTCCCCCACAATAGAAAAAGAGGCTCGATGGCTATCGGGGCGACTCTAATACATCAGTTGATTTATCACCCTATTCACACCAATTTGTGAACCGATCATCAAGCTCCTGAGGAAAAATTCCCAAATCAACTAGAGCAAGGAGTGCCAAGTAGCTTTCGATAAGATCAAATAGCTTTTGGCAAGCCTCTAGTTTTGGTTCCACTAGTGCCAAGGCGACCAATGCTACTGTATCTGTCAGTGACGTAGCATTCCAAGAGTGTAGTCTTAGGCCAGCATGATGAGTCAGGCCACAAGGAGAAGGCAATCTACTATCTGAGCAAGAGGTTCAACGATTGCGAAGCCAAGTGCACCACCAGTGAGAAAGTATGCCTATCCTTTGTTTGGGCCTATGATGTAGAAAACCCTAGTCCAAAACCAAGATTTAGCAAACCCTAGTCAAAAACCCTAAACCTAGCCTAAACCCTAATCCAAAACCCTATACTTAGAAAACCCTAATCCAAAACCCTAAAACCTAGCCTAAACAATAATCCAAAACCCTAGACCAGGCCTAAACCCTAATCCAAAACCCAAGACTTCGCAAACCCTAGTTCAAAACCCTAAACCTAGCCTAAACCCTAATCCAAAACCATAAGCTAGCCTAAATCCTAACTTAAACCCTAAACCTAACCCTAATCCAAAACCCTAACAACCTATAAGAACCTCTAACAACCCTAACCACTTCCCACTCCACTATAACAACCTCTAACCACCTACAACAACTTCTAACAGCCTATAACGTACCCTAACCACTTCCCACTCCACCATAACAACCCATAACAAATCATAACAACCCTAACCACTCCCCTTTCCACCATAACAACCTCTAACCACCTATAACAACCCATAACAACTCATAACAAACTACCTAGCCATTGCAAGCCTATAAATACCCCCCATTTGCAAGAGAAAAAGGGGGAAAAAAGGTTAAAAAAGGAGAGAAAAAAATTTGAAAATGATTGAGAGGAGAGAAACCAAGGAGAGATTGCCAACCAAAGCAACCAGAGGAAGCTCATATCAGTGAGGAAGCTCGGAGAGGAGAAAAATCAGAGCTTAGGCTAGCTCCAGCCACTTTTCAAGTGAGCTCTGGTGGCCACCTCCACTGCCAACTTAGGACAGCTCAATTCCCTTCAATTTTAGTTCCCTAGGTCCTCTTCAACCTTCCTGAGATGATTCCAGTAGAGCCAGGCAGCTTCCTTGGCTGGAATTAGGAATTTATGGGTCGCCGGACCCGATTTTTCGGCAGGAGAGGTGGGGGCACGAATCTAGTGACTGATTCGTGCCCTGGTGAGTGTGATTTGATTAGACTTGGTCCCTTCTTGTTCCTCCTCCACTCTAGAAGCCTTTCCTTTATCCTGGAAGCATCTAGAAGAGAGCTGCCGGACACAGCCCAGCCGTCGCTAGAGAAAACAACTCCTGCAAAGACTGTCCAAGTGCCTTCCGACTCACAACACCCATCCGACCATTGGGACGTCTTCCTCTCTTATCCCCTTGGACTCCGGAGCCCACAGGACGCCGCATTGAAGTCCCATCGAGTCCCGCAATAACCGTCGTCGGAGTCGACACAGAGCATGATCAAGAGAGGGATGAGTAGTGTCGTTCTTACATCTGAACGATGGGAAACGCTCCTCTCTACACCGCGAGCCTCTAGAAGCCTAGAATAGCCGCATAGTTGCCTCTAATTTCCCTTTCTTCCCCAAGATCGTCGTCAGAGTTGTGACGCCAGTGAGGGAGGTGGGAGGAGACCACTGACTATTGGCCGCAAGATTAGAGCCACCTGATCTACCCCCTTTTCTTCCCTCTTGCTCATAAGGTGCTTGGATGCTAGATCAGGCATCAAGGAAGCCTAAAATGGCTTCTCAAATGGCCGTCGATGACGAGGTACCATCGTCAGTGGCCGTCGATGACGAGGTACCATCGTCAGTGGCCATCAATCCTTTTTTTTTTTAAACTTCTTTTAGAATAAACTTTGTTTCTTTTCTTTTGATTGTGTTTAGGTCTTTTTATTTTTCATTTAAGTCCTACATTAGTTTTTTAATCACTTAATAATGTTTTGTTTTGTGAAATTGTATTGTGATCCTTGTAAATTTATTTTAATATTTCACAGGCTTTAAATTTTGACATAAAACCCTCTGATTTAGCTTTCATTCATTTTAAGTTCATAATTTTGCACAAAAAACCCTAAACTTCATTAAAATTGTTCTGAATGCATGATTTTTCTGGTACAATTGCAAATATAACACTATAAGTTCAAATTTTTACTCAAATGTGCACAGAATTTCATTTTAAACCCTGAACTTTACTAAATTTACACTAAATGCATGTTTTTATGGCATATTTGCAAATCAGTCCTTGGAAATTCATGTTTTCATCCATGAGTCCACTATTTTGCACATTTAACCCTGAATTTCTTCAAAATTACACTAAGCACATGTTTTGCTGGCAAAATTACAGATTGGTCCCTAGGAATCCTAATTTTACCAAAAAATGCACAATTTTGCATAGTTAACCCCCAACATTTTTTGCTGATTTAGCCCTAGAATCTCAGCCTTACTCAGGGCATGTAATTTTTGCACAGAGATCCCTGAAAATTTACATATTTCACTCATGCTTTCAATTTGAACATTTTGTTACCCTTTTTTTCATGCATATATCCTCATGCATACTCTCTTGCATCATGCACGCATTTCAAACTTGGTTTTCACATTATTTCCTGGATTTCTTTTGATTTTCATGATTTTGATTTGATTTGGATTTTCCTCATCTGAGGGTGTAGATTAATAGGCTTGACAACGCCGGCATGGACCCAAATGAGGATTATTTTCTCACATTTGATTTTCTCGGATTTCCTAAGTTTCCGCTGTTTTACGTGATGCTTTCCAAATATTTCCGATTTTCACGATTTTCCTCATCGCCCGAGGGTATACAGTAAAGTAGCATTTTCAATGCCTACATTGTCCCTCAAATTATTTTCCCTATTATTTCTTCTCTTTGATTTGGCATATTTCCGCATTCATCTTAGGCATGTGCATTCGCGATAGACAAGCATACACACACTAGATCATTAGCAAGCAGGAAACCTAGAAAGACCAATTTCTTCGAGCGCATGGAGGTGCCTAACACCTTCCCCATGCATAACAAGAATCATTACCCTTTCTCTGGCCTGCAAATGGCTAAGTGTTACATCAATTAGGCACAGAGCATACACGCATTTCTTTGCATCGTTTTCTTGCATTCATATGCATCTTGGTTTTCCTTGTCTTTCCATTAAAAGACTAGGTGGTGACTCCGTTTCCTTTACCTTTTTCTTATCTTTGTTTGGTGTTTCGGAGTCTAGTCTCCTTCCAGATTCACCATCTTTGTCGTAACCATATCGGGACTCCTCATGTGTTTCCACGCACTGGGGAGTCATGCAGCGTTCCACTGGCATGGTCACAGGAGCTGGTGACTCCATTGGGGAAAATCCCTTGGTTTAATAAAACGCAAGTAAAAGACACAAAAGCATATTGCATGATTGATAATATGGGGCATGCATCTTCTCCTCTGAGTCCACCCATAGTTTGTGAAGGACAATTCTAGTAGCCTGTTTTATAGCTTTGGCTTAGGGCGTGTTGCTAGTTTGTTTCCCCTTGTCTGGGGTTGTGTTGGTGTTAGTAGAGGGTACAGCTCCATGCTACTGTAGGAGACGAGGCCATCAATGCACCACCCGTTCACTGCCTGTGCTTTGGCCAAGATTTAGAACGGGAACCTTACATTTCTGACCTAAACCCATGAGTGCATCTTGTGTGGTCAACCCCATGTGGGACATGCATGGTGAGAGTGCATATTAGTAGCATTCATGTGCATGTGTGCCAATCATACCACCCTAGCGAACAATTGCATAGCTCACTTGTTTCTTCTGTTGTTCTGCCTTTTCTTCTTCGCTAACACATTTGGTTTTTTCCTCTATCAGGTATAGAGTGTTGTGTGTGAGTTCCTAGGCCAGAGCCTGGGAGTTCCTTTCAGTGACCTCAATCTTGAGGCATTGTTCTCAACTGTCTTTCCTTGAGCTATCTGTCACTTCTAACGATAGCTCCACGTAGGTGTCATCCTCCAGTTTGCAATCACAGTCCTATCCTTACCCGTTCGTGGTCCATTATGGCCCAGCGAGCCTTAGAGACCATTGTACCAGCTGCTCCAGATGGGATCCCTATTTTTGCCCCTCCTTCCTCCTTTACTTTGACATCTGTCACTTCGCTTGCTCTCCATGACAACCACTTCCAAGCACATGGAGTTCCCTATCCTCCAGTTTTGGGACACTGGTAGACCTTGATTGGTCTAGAGACCGTAACTAAGGTAGTTACTGTGACCACCACTAGAGCATCTGATCTAATAATGTCCTGTCCTTAGGTTTGTTTAGCTCCACTTGACACACAGCTTGCTGCGATTGCTTCATCTGATGGAATTCGATCCGTAGGATCCTTGAACTTCTTGCCCCCTTTGACATCCCTTTCACTTGCTCTTCCGGCCATCGGTACTGCTACCGATGGTTCTCTTAATGTGTAGTCTCAGCAGCTTCTGGCTCTTGCGTAGAAGCTACAAAGCATGGCCTTTTCTTTGGATCCTACTTTGACTACACATGTTTGTCCTATTCATAAATATCCATCTCCGCCTGCTCAGGCATTTCATGCTGCACTAGTCACACCACCACTGCAGTTGTCACCACAACTTCTCGCTGTCTCGACGATAGACACCACTTCTCTACCATTAGTATCATCACCACTGCACACACAACATATTCCTCCATCTGTTGGTGGTCATCCTTCTGGGCTAGCGGGAGTAGAACAGCTTATGAACCCAACCATACTGGTTTAGCAGTTGTTGCTCCCACATGCAACACCATGTCCAGCACAGCATACTATCATTCCTTCACCCTTGCATCAAATACAGGCCTCAACATTTATTCCACCACAAACAACACACATGCACGGGTACGCTGGTCATGATGCCACGACACTAGGTGGCGAGATGATAGATTTGGAGGAGCACAAGGGTGTTATAAACATAGCGTACATGGGACCCAGCCCAGTAGCACAATCATTGTCAACAGCAACCCTAGATGCATTTCTCACTAGGATGAATGACTTGGAGAGAGCAATACACCAAGTGCCGGGCGGGGATTGCCAGTCTTACACCTTCCGAGACCTCTGCTCCTTTCTAGAGGTTGTACTCCCTCTGAACTTTCACATCCTGGAGCTTGAAAAGTACAATGAAAAAGGTTGCCCAATCTCGCATCTTAGGGCGTATTGCGGTGATCTTACTTAGTTGTAGGTTGATGAGAGACTACTTATTCGCCTTTTTCAGAAAAGCCTCATAGGTTCGGCTTTAAAGTGGTTCACATCTTTAGATATGACCACCATTAAGACCTGGAGTGACCTCAGCTAGGCTTTTCTAAAGCAATACTCATTCAATCTCAACTTGGTCCCAAAGCGTGAGGACCTAGTCACGACAAAGTAGAAGCCCCACGAGCCGTTCGGGGAGTAAGTCGAGCACTGGTGAGGCCACACTTCATCGGTTCGTGATAGACCTTTTGGTAAAGAATCAATCGAGATAATAATTCGAGGGGCATAGCCGGCCACAGGGGCCCTGCTGAGCATTCAGTTCATTTCCACTTTTGCATCCTTGATTAAAGCTGGCACCCGTGTCGAGAGCTTACTCTATAGCAGAAGTTTTCCGGCATTCGCCAAGCAAACCATGGCTCCGAGAGGAACCAACAATAACAATGGCAATAGCAATTGTTCCAACACCGGGTATGCACGAAAGGAGGACACTGCCAAGAATGTCGTGGCATATGTAGGAGCTCCTGTTATGCTAGTTAGTGTGGTGGGCTCACCAGCACAGAGTCAGGTAGTCTATACCCCTACACCATGAGCACCATGCACATCACGAATCACCACCACCGCTGAGCTAGTCTACCAGCCTACACCGGCAAGGCAAGGGTGCAACCTAGGACCAAGACAACCTCAACGACCCTAGAGGGAGTACACTCCTTTGGTTGAGCCATTGAGTGTTGTATTTCCCAAGGTTGTGTCACTCTTGAGACTTCCAAAAGTTCGCCCACCACTGAACCCACTTCTGTGGTGGTTTAAAGTGGATTTATACTGCAGTTACCATAGAGCCATGGGGCACTCTATGCATAATTGTTTTACACTCCACGGTGCAATTCAGAACTCGATTAACCAAAAGGTCATCATTATCAACACACTAGAGGAAGAGTCTTTGCCTGCTGCACTGACATCGCATTCCTTTACACCTACACATAGCAATATAGTCAACCGACCCTTGCTTGAGCATGCACCTGGAACTTCAGGAGTTCATCTTCTTTCTTCTGATGAGGTTGCACCTTCACAGTTTGACCCTTCCCTTCTCATTCATGACATCTCAGATCCTTTTCCTTATCAACTCAGCAAGTCTTTTGTTGAAGCTACCAGTTCTACAATCAATATGATACAACTAACTGCCAGACTGAGGCGCACAGTCACAAAACCTACCATGCAATCCACTTCATCATCAGCCAGTTTGCTAGCCTAGTCTAAATAATAATCTGTTCCACCAAACTCCAATACCCTCTTCACCAGCTCTGGTACCAGTGGAGTTGAAGGCCCGTGCTCCTATAATCATTAACCTCACACAAGATATTCACTACATGCCTTACAGTTACGCCATAGAAATGTGCACTAAGGTAACACAGTCAGGACGAGTGTACAAGGCCTTAGTTTCGGCAAACAATCCCAACCAGCCAATAGCTTCATCTTCCCAACCAAGAAGCCAGATTCCCAATCATATCCCTGAAGAAGTAATCCCAAGAATTCACCCCACCACTGCCAAGATGGACCCACCTGTAGCTGACATCACGGCCCAATTAAAAAAAGTTAAAGCATACATTTCCATTTGGGACCTAATCCATATATCGGTTGAACATCGGGATGCCTTCCTCTGAGTTTCCAAGCTGCCCATGTTTCCCCAACAATACAACCGTCGGCCATGGAAAGCATGGTAGGAATGATAGCAGCACCGTAGGTAATCTCTTTCTCTAGCTTAGAACTACCACTAGCAGGAATCAATCACAACCAACCCCTGTTCATCATAGTGCAATATCAAAATTTCTGCATTCCTCTTACTTTGGTGGATAATGGCGCTAGTTTAATTGTCTACCCTTTGCGAACTGCAAATCATGTCGGATTTAAATCTGAGGACATTACCCCAACCGTGAAAGGAATGACGACATTTGACAACACGCATCATGATGCTTTAGGGATTTTGATCATTCCTCTGATCATCGGTCCTACCCATTTTGAGGTTTAGTTTTACGTTGTTGACCTCGAGTCATCCTTCAATCTCCTGCATGGGCACCCTTGGCTCCACAAGCATCAGGTTATCCCCTTGACTTTTCGCCAAATGATTAAGTTTCGTTGGAACAACGACATTGTTGTTGTGATTGCGGAAAATCTTGAGAAGGAGAGGGTCGAGGCAGTCTCTTCGGTATCTCTTCAAACCATCCATTTTGACCCCAAGCCTTCTAATGTGCTATACGATGTCAACCACTTTGACCCAATCAATTTCATTCTGATTATCGAGCGTGCCAGCCATTTGCCGCTTCTGGCAATCCTTTCATGATGGTCGAGAATCTGTGACAAAGGTGGGGGTACAAGAAAGGAGCACCTCTTGGGCAGAATGGCCAAGGAATCATCAAACCAATTGCCACAGAGAAAAGACAAGAGTTCGAAGGACTAGGATACGAGTGGAAATCGTAGGATGGATTCTCGAGGCATCATAAGTTCTGAAAGCTTGTTATTCCACGAGGTTTAACTAACTTTGTTAGTGCAAGATTGCTGGATTCCAATCAGAGTCTTGTTCTTCCAGAGTTTGAACAGAGTAAACCAATTAGCGGATCAGAGTGGGTATGTGTTGAGGACCACTACTCTAAGGAAGGGGTGGTGTATTCTATAACAGATTCGACATCGTCCTTTCCACCAAGGGCAGTTGTGCTGGCATTGCCACCTCTAGAGTTAGTCGATGGTCTTCCTACAGATCCTGTTGTAGTCTTGATTTCGACAGGAGCAGTTTCAACCACAGCTTCATCGACATATTAGTTAGCTTTGATGGGGTTACAGTCAGGTCAGCTGAAATCACCACTTGAAGTACGAGAAACTACTAGTGCGTACTATGTGGATTTTGCTTCTGATGAAGATGAGGGAGATGTTGTAGTAGCACAAGTTGACAGCATGGTGAGTGACTTGGAAGTTCTATTTCATGAGCAGTTGGTGGCATTGGCACAAGACATAGAAAGTGAACTCAGGCACAGAAAGTGAACTCAGGAAGGGAAAAGCGGTAATGTCAGAATACATTGCAGAGTAGATAATTTCATTGGGTTAGTCCACTATCATGGCCCTAGAAGAAGACAGTCCACTGAATACTAGACCAGAGGAGTTTATCTCCTATCAGTCGAGAGGTGGGTCTAGGTGGTACTATCAGACTTGGCCCCACTTGAGCAGTGGGGTCGAAAAAAAAAGATCCTAAGTTAGGCTCAGGAGAGAATGCGGGTGGCAGCACTCACATCAGTCAGTCAGAGGATAGCCACCCATCTATCACACACATTGTACATACCATTCAAGAAAACCAAAAAAATAAAAACAATTATCCACATCATAAGGCTATGAAAGAAGTGAAACAGCTAGGTACATCGGCAAGTTTAGAATTGGTAGAATCTGAGATCGTCAAGGTGCATACAAGATGACCAGAGTCACAGTAACCATTCTAAAACATCATCAAGGGCAGAGTGTTGAGCAAATATGTACATTTGGAGACACAGTTCCATCATTCTAGCATGAAGTCCTTTCTGAACTTATCGCATATGTAGAGGAGGAGAATGCTGAAATAGAGGAAGAAAGTCCTGATGCACCAGATTTCTAGCCTTATGATGATGATCCAGAAGGCCTGAACTTGCATGTAGAAGAAGAAACTGAGTTTATAAACATTGGCACTACTGAAGATGTCAAGGAAGTGCAAATTAGTGCCAGACTCACAGCACAAGCTGGGGTAGAACTTGTTGAGCTTCTTTGAGAATATGAGATATCTTCGCCTAGAGCTATGATGACATGGTTGGGCTAGACGTTGAGGTAGTGGTGCACACATTACCACTTAAGCCTAACGTCAAGCCAGTCAAATAGAAATTGCGAAGATGGTGACCGTAATGGTTGTTGAAATTGAAAGAGGAAATAATGAAGCAGCACAAGGTCAACATTCTAAAAGTCTTCCTTTACCCAAAGTGGTTAGCAAATGTGGTTTCAGTGCCTAAGAATGATGGCTAGGTTTGAATGTGCATTGATTACAAAGACCAAAACAAAGCAAGCCCAAAGGATGATTTTCCACTCCAGCACATTGATGTATTGGTGGATAATACTGTAGGACACAAAATGTTGTCATTCATGGATGGATTCTCACGTTATAATTAAATTAGATTGGAGGAAGAGGATTTGGAGAAGACGTCCTTTATCACCCCATGGGGAGTGTTCTGTTACAGAGTTATGCCACTCAGGCTTAAGAATGCTGGGGCCACATATCATAGGACGATGACAGCATTATTCCATGATCTCATGCACCAGGACATTGAGGTCTATGTGGATGATATGATAGCCAAGTCAAAGGAGCCTGAAGAACACATTGCTAGTTTAAGGAAGTTGTTCAACCACTTGCAAAAATATAAGCTACGGCTTAGCCCCAACAAGTGTGTATTTGGTGTGTCATCAGGGAAGCTATTGGGATATATCATCAACCCAAGAGGAATTGAGGTAGATCCGAACAAGGCTAAAGCCATCATCGAGATGTCTTCTTCTACAACAGAAAAGGAAGTCTGAGGGTTGCTGGGGCAGTTGAAGTATATCAGTCGGATCATTGCCCAATTGACACCAATTTGTGAGCCGATCATCAAGCTCTTAGGGAAGAGCACACAGATCCATTGGAGTGAAGAGTGCTAAGAAGCTTTTGATAAAATCAAGAAACTCTTGGTAAGGCCACCAGTCATAGTTCCTCGACACCAGGGCGTCCTCTATTGCTCTATTTGTCAGTAACACAACATTCAATGGGCACAGTCTTGGGTCAGCATGATGAAATGAGCTGCAAGGAGAGAGCCATTTATTATTTGAGTAAAAGATTCAATGATTGCGAGGTTAAGTACACTGCAATCGAGAAATTCTACTTATCCCTCATTTGGGCCACATAACGCCTGAGGCATTACATGATGGCATATCTTGTTCTATTGTTGTGCTGACATGATTTTATGAAATACCTGGTGTGACCATGCCGGTGGAACCCCTAGGTGCGGTTCACCAAACCTACTCCAGTGTGCGAAAACACTCAGGGAGGTCCGATAAAGTCACGGCGAAAATGGTGAATCCGGAGGAAGAGACAAGACGCGGAAACACCAAAGGGAAGATAAAAAGTATAAGGAAAGGAGTCGCCACCTAGTCTTTTAATGGAAAGACGAGGAAAACCAAGAAAACACAAAAAAAGGCAGAAAGTAAACAAGATGCAAAGATGCATGTGTGATCCATGCTTGATGGATAATGCAAGATGAATGCGGGCCAGAGAAAGGGTAAGGATTCTGGTTACGCATGGGGAAGGGGTTAGGCACCCCCATGCGCCTGAGAAAACTCGGTCTTTCTAGGTTTCCTACTGTCTATGGTCTGCTAAATGCATGC
>JAMKQA010003383.1:0-21793 GCA_024699735.1 Posidonia australis
GAACAGATGCTCCAAATCTGAGGAATATTGCTGTAAAGGTTTTATCTCAAATAGCAGCAGCATCTGGTTGTGAACGAAATTGGAGTACATTTAACCTTATTCATACAAAGATAAGAAATAGATTAGGCACTGCAAGGTTGAATGACTTGGTATTTGTGCATTGTAACATGCGACTAAGAATAAAACATATTAAAGAGGAAAAAGAAAAAGATTACATAGACCTAATAGATTTTGCATATATTTATAACAAGGACGAAAAAGATGATCCTATACTTCAATGGTTGTAAGAAAATGGAGAACCAGTTCTATATGAAGATGAAGGTAGACCATCTTCTAGAATTGCTAGTGAAATGAGCATTGATGTAGAGGAATACATGAGCTCATCAAGACGCTCTCGTGGACATACTCCAGACTTAAGGGGTGACAGTAGCACAGATGATGATGATGGTACATAACCATCAAACGACGATGATGGTGGCATTAGAGACACAAAGGTCATTTAGTCCATTTACAGGGCAGGATGCCTTCACACATGTTACACAATATGAGGATCATGGAGGTCGGTCAGAAATTTATTATCGACGACGGGGTCGTCGTGATCAACAACTAGATGAAGATTCTTGGAGTAGTCATATAAGAGGATCTTTGTTAGACTTACTTGACTCTTTGAGTATTCATGATCCTAGAGATCCTTATAATTATAGTTCTTATGGAGGTGGTTCTGTTGGACAAACAGACTATACTACTCAAAACGATTGGACAAGAACTACATCTTCTTATGTTCCAAGTGAACAAACTGGATGGGATATGGATTCATTATTTCATTATGCACATCCTTCAACACAATATGAAGAGCAACCATCTGAACATTCTTCAAGTCAATCTTATATCCCTCGACAACCTCAACCAGTATATATAATTCCTCAATATCCACCAATGATATTCTTAATACAACTGCCAATATTACAGTACCACTACTTCATCAATGAATATCAGAGATATTATAATCATATGTCTTGGAATAACTACGTGTTCTGGAGAGAGTTTCAAATTCGACAACAAATTCATCGAGAACACAATATGGCTAATGTACAGGAAGAATATTTTAATCAACCAAGACATTCTTCATGGTATTAAACATATATAAGGTAATTTTTTTGAGTTTTTTTGTTTTTAAACGTTTATTAAGCATTTTTATGTATTATTTATACTTCGGGATGTTTCTATTAGGTCTATCTACTGTATTTTCATGTGAGACATAGTGAGGAAGTTGATCTAAGTAGTCTAAGATGTAGATTATTACTTACTTTAGCTTATCCAAGAGTTTCAAATCAAAATTCAAAGTTTTTTTACTATTTCCATGGACTTCCATAAATTTACCGCATTTCCACCAATGTCTGACACGTTTCCTATTTTTGTCGGACCGAAGTCCAACACGAAACCGACGTTTGATTCTATGCTTCTACGTGACTGATCTTGCTCCTGATTCTGATTTATCCTTTTTTGTGGTGTTTTTATTTGTGATAATGGCCTCTACATCTTCTACTAGTTCCAATGATGGATGGACAAGAAATCTCAGTAACACATCAATCAAGTTGAATGGTAAAAATTATTCATTATAGTTTAATTTTTTTTAAGTGTTTCTTGGTGCTTATCGAAAGATTCGTCACATTACTCATGATCCTGTAGATAAGAATATCTTCTTTATGATGACTGGTTTGCAAATGATTATGGACTTATTTCTTAGTTAGCAAACAATATGGAAGAACATATTACCCGTGGTGTAATTATGTTCACTCTGATTAAGAAGATATGGGACACTTTAAAGAGTACTTATGGACATGAAAAGAATATATCTCGTGTCATCAATATTTATGAGCAGTTCTTTAGCCTACAACAAGGCGATCAGTCGATTTAAGAATTGTACACCGTTCTTCAGGTGTTATTGGATGAGTTGGAAGTGTATTAATTATTAGTTGTTAATTTTACTACGATGAGGAAATGTCGTGAGGAATTGGTGAAGTTTCTCTTTGTACTAAAATCCCAACTTGTCTCTTAGATTCGTGGATAAATTCTTGGTGGTGATATTATTCCTTCACTGTTTACAATGTTTTCTCGTGTCCTGTGGATTTCTACCTGCACTCCTATTGTTCACACTGATTCCTCTGCCCTCATTAGTTCTTCACGTGATAGTGGCTATGGTCGTGGTTGTGGATTTGGTAGTAGAACCAAAAAGTGTACTCATTGTAGTTGAACCAATTATATTGCTAAGAAATGTGAGGAGAACTTTGGGAAACCTGCTTGGGCTCAAAATACTACTACTATCAACAGTATCCTAGAGGATTATTGAAGCAGTCACTATTTCACCATTCGAGGATGCCTGGTTCCTCTAGTTCGGTTAGTCAGTCTTTTGCCACAATTTCTTATGCCACTACAGCAAGTATTGGTGCATTACTAGTCTCTAAGAAGAGTTCTTAGATCATAGATGCAAGAGTTACAAACTACATGTTAGGTACTTGTGCTCTTTTCACTTCGTCTCAATTATCCGATCTATCTTCATTGTAAATGGTGATTAGTGTCCTATTGGTGGTGAATGGGTTGTTTAGGCTTCTTCCCAATTACCTCTTGAAAATATCCTTTTTATTTCAAAATTTCTAATTAATTTGCTTTCTATTAGTACTATAATCAAATCCTTACACTGTAAATTTACCTTCTTTCTTTATCATTGTGCCTTTCAAGATCCACAAATAGGGAAGATGATTGGTTTGGACCGTGAAACTGGACATGGCCTCTACTTGTTGGTTCGCGATAATATTCCTGTAGGCTTTCAGTGTCCTGTTTCAAAGCATGAGTCGTCATTTGATGTGGCACACTATCATCTGGTTCACTCCTATTTCAATAAACTTTAGTAAGCATTACTTTGGTTGTTTCTTGTGTGTTTTTGGTTTTCGTTATTATATTGTGTTTATTGATGATTACTCTCAAGCCTTTTGGATATGTTGCTTAGGGGGAGATATAGTGTGTAAACTTCGAAAGGTAATTTATGACCTTAAACAAAGTTCCAAAGTAGATTGAAAAGTTCAATCAATAGTTTTGATAGCTAGTGTTCACTGACATACAGTAGATTACTCTGTTTTTATCAAAACAAACAATAATGGTAGTGTCATTCTTGTAGCTTATGTTGATGACATCCTTTTGACTGGCAATGATACTTATGGCATTGCAGAAATCAAGGAATACTTGAGTAGTCATCTTGTTACCAAAGATATGTGCAAACTAAGGTACTTCCTTAGAATTGAGCTTGCTTATAGAACTAGAAAAATGATGCTATTACAGAAAAGGTATGCTCTTCACCTGTTGCAAGAGGAAGGTGTGTTGGGATGTAAACTAGACACTACACATATAGGTTCCAATCAAGAGTTCTGGGATGATACTTCTAAGCTTGTGGAAGACGTAGGATGATATCGGAAGATGATTGGCAAGTTGATTTATTTGATAGTTACACACTCGATTATATCCTATGCAATTGGTCTCTTGAGTCAGCTTACTCAAGAATAGTTCACTAGAATGGAGCAATGAGAATTCTTGCCTATGTTAAAGGGATTCTAGGGAAAGGCTCAATGTATCAAAGGCACAAGCATCTGTATATTGAGGCATATTTTGATTTCAGTTATATAGGTTGACAAAGAGAATGGGAAATCCACCTTTGACTATTGTACATATGTTAAAGACAATTTTGTTATATGGAAAAGTAAGAAGCAGAATATAGTTTCCTGAACTAGTGATGAGGCTATATAAAGATCCATAATTCTGATAACTTGTGAGTTAGTATGGCTTAGATCTTTATTAACAGTGATGGGTTGCACAGTACAGGTACCTATGTCGATGTATTGCGATAATCAAACTACCATTTTCATTGTAAATAATCCAATTTTTCATGAACGTACCAATCACATCGAAGTAGATTATCACTATGTGAGAGACACTGTTATAAGGGAGATTATCTCTACTCCTTATACTACCAAAGGAGTGAGAGCCATTATTTTTGAGTATTTATTTAACAAACTGGGCATGTTAGATATATATACTCTAGCTTAAGTAGGAGTGTTAGAGTTAGTATTTGCCTAGTTACGGCTATATGAGTATCTATTTACCTTACCCGTTTATTTGTCTTTAAATACACATGTAATCCTTTATTCTTAAGCTATTGCAATGATAAACCTTATTCCATTAACAGTTGTTAGTTGTTACATATAATGACCAATTATGCCTAATGCCTAGTTATGTGGAGCTTATTTTGACTTAAGTCTTGGTTTGTTTGTTTAAATGAAAAAGGTGTTCTAGAAATACAAGATTTTCTTAGTGGACATTTGAGTTTTGATAGGATTTAGATATAGAAAAAGTTTACTTTTGAGTTTTTTTAATAAAGCTAATAATAGTTCTTGAAGTCTTATTTTTATGGAAACTAAGAATCTAAATTTTTATACCATATTTGGTCTTTCCTTTTCAATAAAATTGGAATGTAGTTTATTAATACTTTTTATTGAATATCAATGGGGTGTAATCCTTTATTTGCATGTAACATCTTAATTAAATGAATGGAAAAGTAGTGTAGATTTTGGTTATAATATATGGCTAACAAGAAAACCAAGACTATCCAAACATGTCCAGTATGTTGGACATGGTACAAACACATATGAGTCCTATTTTAACATATGCCAGTCCATGTCCTGGTCATGTCTGACACTATGTTGGATTTATAGTGTTTCAACTTTTACTTGGCTGTGTTTGTGGCCGAACGTGTCAGACACAGGTATGGGACTACAGGAGCTTTTTAGGAGTGTCCATGTTTCCTAGGTATGAACCCTCTGTAAACGTCTGGTGGTTAAGCAATGCAGCTTTTATCATACATTTTTTCATCATACAAAAACATGCTCTTAAACTTCCACTGCTCTACATCTTTTATCTCCATATATTCCTCATACGTACATGTTTATCCTGAAAAATATGTTTATTATAAATTTATTTGTTATGTTGTGATAAAAATATAAATCGCCTCTTTTTTTCTTTTTTTTGCATAAAAAGCACTGGTACACTACTTGTCTTTTATAATAGTGGTTATGGTTCAAGACAAGAAATTTCAAGCAGTCTCCATCTTGGCATGCTTGTCAAGATTACTCAGTGACTTCTTTGCTGAAGTTTTGTAACTTTGCTGTCTGCATTCATCCATGAGGATATCATATCTCCTCACGTTTAGTGAATGTTTTAATAAATATCTTCATTTATGCAGCATGCTTGCCACATTTATGGGAAGCTAATGTAACCCATGGGCATGCAACTTCATAGACTCCAGGATTATGTTCAACCCAATTACTGTCCTATTTGAATATGAGCTATCCGTGCAAGATCCTTGTGGACATGCAACAACAGCAGGAAACTTTGTAATGTTTTCATCAGATTTATATCCTGATTGAACCATCCCTGCCCAATTAGTATCTGTGCTGGCTGCTGAGAAATAGAGATTTTATCTTCTTCATTAGTTTTGCATGTTTTGATTGAGGCACAACTTTGAAATAGTTCTCCATAACAATAGTATCTTTCCTTTTCAAGAAAACCCATAAATTGCTCTCATTGGAGTGCATATCCAACATTGAGTATATTCTTTCATTCTCTCTTACCTTAATGCTGAATAATGGGATAATTTTTAGATAATTATCCACATTGTGCCTCTGCATACAAAAACTAACCCAGAAGTGCTACTCCTCATCGTCACACACCTTAAAATCTCATGAGACATCTCATATAATCATTGTAAAACTGCATATACAATGCTGGAGTATGTGGCTGATTTTTGCTTTCATCAGATTTGTGACAGTCGTTACTGATGAAATAGGTCATCCAACGAGAACCATGGGAACATATCAAAGATGAGGATGTCAGGAAGGCTGTCACATCATTTTGTGGAGAGATATGGCAAGTTCCTCCAATGTTCTCTGCCATCAAAGTAAGTGATGTTGCTTTCTGTTTAGCTTAGGGAAGTTTTTTTTATTAGTTTTGGAAATTGAAAGATTTGCAAGAGCCGTGCCTAGTTGTTTCATTGGTCAAAAGTATTTTTTAAGAATCAGTGTTTTTGATAATTCTCAATCCACTAAGTTTATTGCTTGATCATTTGATACTGTACCGCTATGTGCATATGCCCTTCATTAATCATCTGATGTTGCATGCTGTCTGTATACTATAAATATTGTCGTAACTATAAATCTTTCCTTTACATATATGATTCTTGGGCTGTATATTAACAGGTTCTGTTGACCAATTAATAGGTAGGGGGCGAAAAAATGTATGATAAGGCAAGAAAAGGAGAAATGGTTGAACTATCACCAAGGCGTATATCGATATTTCAGTTTGTAGTTGAGCGTAGCCTTGATGACAGGTACTTGTATCATAGTTGAGTAGTTCCTATGCACGTGCTCGTTTATTATCTTATTTTATTTTTCATTTTACTCATCCATAGCTCCTTGGGAGAAGATTTGGATTGGGACTGCAAAACCTTATGTAAAGGGAGTGTTGTACCTGTACATACTTTTGCGTTGTAATTTGTGTTTGTTCTTTTTCTCTAACATGAGAGATGCTTTCCTGGTCTAAAATTTAAGAATCTACTATACTCACAATATTCCATAAGTAGTAAATATCGGGACCAAGATCAAGATTCTCTGTTATTTAACCATCGACCAAGATTCTCTGGTGGTCTCCTCTGTGAAATGACCTAGGTATGGTCTGGAATCGTGAAGTTGAAAAACGCCATCACTAGTGTGATGGGATATTCTCCCTTTTGTGAATAAGTTGTCTTATCTATATATGAAATGAAGTCTGGTGTACGAATCATTTTTCTAGGACACTTGATGCTCTGAATATGAAAATTCAGATATAGTCAACAGAATGTTGGGTCTTTTTGGTGTTCTTTTTCTTGATGAAGTGTCACATTCACAATTCAAATATTTTAAGGAAAAAAAGACTGTAAGCAGATTGTAGGGAAAAGTGATCTAAATTTTATAAAAATCAAAAAGTGATCTAAATTATATATATAGCATGCTTAGTGTGAGATTAGGGAGTGAATAACAAACATACTCTCTAATTAATAGGTAATTACATATTTATGGAGTTATTATTATAAAATAGACATTCAATTCAAAATCAATTGACAATGAGTGGAGGGGTCTATTTATATATAACCACAAATCTTATTTTAACTTTTTTCAATGTAGGATTGTTCCAATACTCTCTCTCACTTGTAGCCTTTTTTAGGTTCAATAAGTTTCTTTTGGGTATTGGTAGATGTGTGTAAATTTAGACCTGTTTGTGTCTCTTTTTGGCTCTGATACTATATTAGAATATGGACATTCAACTGAAAATCAATTGACAATGAGTGGAGGGGTCTATCTATATATAATCACAAGTCTTATCTTTAATTTTTCCAATGTGGGACTATTTCAACACTTTCATTCACTTGTGATTTCTTTTAGATGGACTAGGATCGTTGGAGCCTCTTTTTGGACATAAGTGGATATCCAATAACCCATTAACCCACACAGCATACTTATCATGGCGCCAAGGCACCTTGGCTATTGGGTGCCTTAGCAGTGCCTAGGTGGTAATACAAAAAATACATTTTTTACATATTTTTTAGATTTTTTTAAATATGTTTATAAAGATAAACAGAATTCATAATACATTAATAAATTGATATATGATTTTCTAAAGTTAACAATAACAATCTAACTATAAATAAAATCCTAATTGTCTCCTAAATCAATAACAATCTCAACAAAAATAATAAGTCAATAATAAATAACAATAACTAAGTCAATAACAATAACAATAATAAGTCAAATAGTCAATAACAAATAACAATAACTAAAAAAAACTATATAATAGTCATCAAGAATCAATGTTTGATAATGAAAAACTAAATAATTGCCATTAGGCTAATTTAGCTTAGGATACATGGACACCTTAACCTTTAATGATGCCTTGGCGCCATGGCACTACAATAACAATATCACACTGACATATATGATGAATTTAACACTCTCCTTCAAGCTGTAGCATATACATTAATCATTCTTAGTTTGTTATAAAGTGACTCAAAAAATCCAATACTTAGTCCTTTAGTGAAAATATCAGCTAACTGATCTGAAGACTAAGTATAAGGTGTAGAAATGACTTCATTACTATATCACGAACGTAGTAACAATCTATTTCTATGTGTTTGGTGTGCTCATAGAAGGTTAAATTATTGGCGATGAAAATGATAATTTGGTTATCACAATACATAAATATAGGGACATTCACAGAAAAACCAAACTCAAATAGTAAAGAACATAGTCATATCATCTCATAAGCTGTCTACGTCATGAACTAGTATTCAGGTTTAGTGTTTGAACAAGTGACTAATTTTTTTACTGTGTCACGTGATAGGATTACCTTCAGCATACGTACAGTACTTAGAAGTTCACTTCTGGTCTCTCTGTCTCCTGCATAGTCCAATTCTGAGTATATCTTAATGTTTAGATGACTTTATTTTATAAATCAGTCATTTATGAGGGGTCTTTTTGACATATGCCAACACTTTCAAAGCTTCCTACCAATGTACTGTCTTTAGTTCATACATAAAGTGATTGAGTACCCCCATTGTATATGTAATGTCAGGTTTTGTAACAATAAGGTAGATTAATTTTTCAATCAGACGTCCGTATCTACCTACATTCTCAAAATGTGACGATGTAGCTCTAGGGTGCTCTTTGGCTTGACAAGTTTTCTGAAAAAGATCTAATGCATACTTTCTTTGAGACAACGTCATGCTGTCCTTGGTACATGCAAATTTATGCTTAAGAAATACTTATGTTTTTCCATATCTTTAATAGTAAAGTACGCCTTCAAGTATTCTTTAGTCTCTTGAATCCCTGTAGTGTCATTTCCTGTTAATAGGATATCAATTACATACATTGTCAAAATAACACAACCTACCGATCCATTTGTAGAAAACACAGTGATCGACAATACAATACTGAAACTCACTAGTTGTAATTATATTACTGAACTTCTTAAATTATGCATATTGATTTTATTTGAGACCATAAATAGCTTTCTTAAGTAGATACACATGATCCTCCTCCTGAGCAACATATTCTAGTGATTGTTCCCTAAACACTTAGTCAAGTCACCCTATAGGAATATAGTTTTCACATTCAGTTGACTAAGCTCCTAGGAATCCCAAGTGTTACGTGACATCATTGCCTACATTTCATTATCCATAGCTGCCTTCCAATGAGGAATAAGGATAACCACTTTGTAATTCCTAGGAATGAACTTAGAAGATATAGACAAGGCGAAGGTGCGAAAAAATAGGTGAAGGTTATTATAAGAAACAAAATGTGATAT
This sequence comes from Posidonia australis, assembly GCA_024699735.1. Lineage (NCBI taxonomy): Eukaryota > Viridiplantae > Streptophyta > Magnoliopsida > Alismatales > Posidoniaceae > Posidonia > Posidonia australis. The sequence goes on from JAMKQA010003383.1 coordinate 9,442, forward strand.
CGAATTGACTATTGTAGAACATGTACCTTTCCTTAGAGCAATAGGAATGCTTAAGTCAGTAGGTGGTAGATTTGCAGACGTAGAGGATGACTCAATCGGAGGTGGCAGAGAAAGTTGTTGCCGATGATAATATACCTTTAAAGGACGAGAGTAAATGAGTCTTTAGCAGCATTTTCACATGGCTCAACAGGAGAAGGAGAAGGTACACCATCAGAACTAGAACCACTATCCTTAAAACAATGTTGAAAATAAAAAAAAAGTGACATCTGCAGACACAATATACTTACGAGTGGTTGAAACAAAACAACGATAGTCTTGTATGTAAGAATATCCAACAAAGACACATTTAATCAAACAAGGAGAATTTTTCAAGATTTGAAGGAGAATTTATCAATATTTGGTGACAAATCTTAAGCAAAGGCGATACAATCAAACACTCTTGGATATGACGCAGTAATAATAACATCTGACCATAAGGGCATAAATTACTGAATGGAAGTTCTCCTTCAAGAGGTAAAGAAGGCATCCTATTTATTTGATATGATGCAGTAAGAATAGCATCTGACTATAAATTTTTTAGAACATCCATTTGTAGTATAATAGTGCGAGCTACATCTAGAATATGTTGATATTTACTCTCTACTTAATGTTTTAAATGTCAATTTTGTATCGGACTTCGGTAAGTTAAAAAACAAATACGTGTCGGTATGTCGATATTGCATCGGTAGAAACACAGTAAAAAAATCCACATTTGTTTTAAAAACTTCCATATCGATGTCGTGTCGGAGTTGTGTCGATAAATTGAAAATAAGACACGTGTCGATGAAATTTCGACGACATGCGTTGACATTTGGTACTATAGCTCTACCACATTATTTTGTTGTGAGGTATAAAGACAAGTGATCTGATAAATAATTCCTAAAGACTCATAATAATTTTGAAAGCTAGATTGAATAGATTCTAAAGTGTTATCATTGCAAAGAATTTTAGGAATGACAGAAATTTTTTTTATTACATTACTAACTTTATCCTTCAACAGATGATGTACGTGAAAAATCATAAATAAACACAATATAGTACCTATAAACAGACACAAATAAAGTCTTAACAGGATCCCACATCTCACAATGCACTAAATCAAAAGACGTTGACTACTAACAAGACATAGGCAACGATAAGTAGTATAGTGATGTTTATTCAACTAACATGATTTACACTCAAAAGAGAAAATAGAGATCCATGGAAGCGCCTGCTAAAGTTTCAGTGAGACGGATAATCTAGTCGAAAATGTCATAGAAACGATGACTTCATTGTAGAAGCAAGTGACGTTAGCCACCTAATCGAAGTGATGCTTTCCAAACAATCATGTACTTTATAGTGGTATAGACTTTTGATTAAGTAAATTTAAAGTCAACGTTAGAGAGCTATATTTTTCCCTTGATACTTTTACTAGACCTAGTTGTTATGTTTTATGTCAAATTTACTGGTAGCAATCTATATGCTAGTCCTCATTAGCAACCATGGTTTTAAATATTAGTTTCGTGTCATACCAAAAATAGGAAACATGTCGAACATCAGTGGAAATATTGATGGAAATGCAGTAAATTTAGAGAAGTCCATAAATATGTATAAAAAACAAAGAATTTAGATTTGAAATTCTAAGATTAATTAAAGTAAGCAATAATTTACATCTAGAGTTATTTAGTTCCACTTTTTAAATATGTGTCACATTAAAATACACTGCATAGACTTAATACAAATATTCTTAAGCATAAATAATATCTAAGAATACTTAATAAATGTCTAGATCATGCCTAAAAATACTTAGGATATGTTTAAAATGAAAATTTTTCACAACATTTAATATGGAGAGAAAATAAAAGATGAGAAAACACCCTAGTGTTGAAGATGTAGAGTCTAATTGAGAACCACTTTAGATATTACCACTTCATAGTATCCACGGTATACAATTACATGGGTATACGAATTTGTATCCCAATTCCCAACGCTAAGTTAGGAAGAACAAGCGGCGACAAATTAACAACAAAGGAGAGGAGAAGCAACCAACATCACGAAGGAGAAACAATAACCAGTAGTTGATCCAATGGGAACCCATGTTGACCATGTTGGCCTTCAAACAAGCCATGTCGGTCGACATGGGTCTTTCTCAGTGTAAAAAATAGAGAATGTCAATCGGACATGGCAAGTCAATGCGACATGAGGTGGAAATGGGTACAAAATCCAGTATTTCTGGTTTAGCATGCGAATATTGTGTCAAAGGTTTAGAAAAGTGAGACATGTGGGCTAAATATCAGTTAGCAACACAATAGGACAAAATCAATAATTTTTCTTTTAGTTTTAAAATTACTCTCTTTAAGATGTCCACTAAGGATTTATTATATTGCAATAAATATTTAAGTTAGTTCAACATTGTCTTTTTCATTTTAGCGTTAGACAAAGTTGAATATCATCTCTTTTCATTTTAGAGTTAGATTGCACCATTACCTACAAATAACAGTGTAGTATATTTTCAGGCAAAACCTGATGTTCAGAGTCACTTGCTCAAAAGGGACATATATTCGTTCACTTTGTGCTGATTTTGGGAAGGCTCTTGGCAGGTATTTCTTTTATTTATCTTCAATCATTTCTATTGGCTAACACAATTGAGCTCATATATACATAAAAATAAAGTTCCCATTGTCTTAACTTCTGAATGAATCATAAATATTGATAATAATGATGTATACATCAAGCTTGCTTGAGACCAGAGTGCTCTAATAATGTAATAGATGAATCAAGATTGTCATAATTCCCAGGCAATGACAGGGATACCTTGCTTCCTAGTGTCCAAAATCAGGCTATTTTAAAAAGTAAATATACAAGTATCCAAATATTACCAATATTAGTATTAAGCATCCAAATATTAAAAATATAATTTTGATGTTTATGAATCAGAACGATACAAGTATCCTTGCATAAGTGAAATAAAACTTAATAAGATATACCAGTATGTGTATCTTTACAATAGTTTTCTTCACAAATCAGATATACAAGTATTTATATCATTACATTAGTTTGCTTTATGAATCAGATATACAAGTATGTATATCATTACGTTTGTTTTCCTTAGATATTTTGCTCAGTTGAAACTAGACAATTTTTTATGTATCCAAGGCAATGTCTAGGCGCTCAAGAAGAGTGATGAATTGTCCTTATGTGCCCAAGACAAGAACATTGTGGGCTAGGCAAGAAGAGTGATGAATTGTCCTTATGTGCCCAAGACAAGAACATTGTGGGCTAGGCGCCTAGGCCTGAGCCTTGTAGCTAAGTGCAATGCATCACTTCAACAACTCTGACATGATTATAAATTCCTTAAAAACAGGATATCTTTGGAATTTTTATGCAAGGACAAGTAATCTAACATTAATACTGGATTTATTATGCTTCGTTTATAAATACCATGGATCCTCCTTAATAAAAAGAACTGATCTATACCAGTCATGGAGATACTAATAAAAAAACTCATATATCTCTCATATACAAGTCATGGATATCTTAAAAAAGAAACTGATCAATGTCTTATTTACTAGTCATGGAGATATTAAAAATAGATATTTCATTCATATTAAGGAAGGAAAAACTGGAAGTTTATATTAAATCCTTGTTAAATGAATAGTTTGGAATTTTAGTAAAAGTAATCTTTTCATCAGGATTATTCTAATTGTAATTTCTGTATTTGCAGCTGTGCTCATTTGACTGCGCTGAGAAGAGATTCAATTGGTAATGTTCACCAATCTGATGGGAATTTTGTTTTCTTGCTTAAACACAACAATTCCTTTTAGCATGATCCGAAAGACATAAATAAACAAACATAAAGAACTAGAGGTGGAACTGAAATAATTTTAGTCAAACTTTTCTAGTCCTACTCATCTGATACTAATCAAACAATAAATTTGATAGTTGATATACAAGGAGTCGGTCACATTTTCTGTGTTTCTTAAAATGAGGCATTGAGAAATAGTAATGCGTACACATGAAGGTCTGCACATTGTTAAATTTCACCCTTTCGTGTCAACTCAGTGCTTATTGTGGTACTTATTGATTGTAAAAGCTGAATATATCTACTCCATACCAAATAAAATCTGGTCCATTGCTACTTTAGGTTTTGAAAAGCATATTTTAGTCATCGTAAGGCAGGATATTGTTGTCCACATTTGAGAGAGCCCTTCATAATTTGTTTATCCCATTCCAGGGCAATATTCGGCAGATGATGCATGGGATTTTCAAGAACTGCAAGAGCAGATAACTAAGGGCTACTTATGATAACCTCCTCATGTTCTTTCTTCTGAACTGTCATAACATCAACTGACTTTCTTCACAAAGTGCTCAACCCAGTTAACATTGACTTGAGCACTTTTAAACCTAATAAATTTTTCTGGAGTGCAGGTTAGACTTTTCTTTGATTGGCGTTTCCTTCTCTGAAATTCTGAGAGTTATTGTAGTTTTTTACTATTTTCCTCCTTTTCGTTGGATAAGCAGGGAAACTCAGCTACTGGAGAAGCCAAAAGATGTTAACTGCACACAAAAGATTTTGTCATACATATTTGGACATTGTTCTAGTAAAATCACCTCCTCACACCTGGAGATCATTTGTAAAGCTTCTAGCCGGGTCATTCTTCTATATTATAAGCTAATTGTGAAATATCTTTCCCCAATCCCCAGTGTTTATCTTTTTCTCTAGAGGTGAGATTCACTTCAAGTGGGACCGAAACTCAGAGATCTAGTGCTTTGGAGTATACTTTCGGCAGTTTGTTGTCAGAATTCTCAAACTTATTAGACTTCCATTCAGTTCCCAATGAAAAAAATGCAGATCGGGTCCTCTGTGCATATGTGGGTGATTTGCGACTTTTATCCATGGACTCAGAAGTGTATATCATCTAGAAACTTGGGTGTAAATTATAGATGTATGTGTAGAACTGTAAATGGATTGGTAAAATCTGTTGACATGTTCTATTCAATTCGTTGATTTAAGGTGTATGGGTGGAGAAATTACTCCTGTTAGACCTTAAACCTTAAACCTGTTTTGACTTCGTATCGACAACCTGTTAACCTAAATTCCCATGGGTAGGATGATGAATCTGAACTTTCATCCTACCCTTTAACTCATTAATCCATTTTGGTGTACTTGTTTAGCGATTTTTCATCTATTCATTGGTAGACGCAGTAGCGGAGTTTTATACGTAACTTGATTGTATTATTGTAGACATTGTACAATATATTATATCATGCATGTTTATTGTATGGTTGGTAACTTGGCCTATTTTAGTCTATTTGATTATAGATTTTAACATAAATTGGATTACTTATTGGATATTTCACTGTTATCATTTGACCTGTTCACCCATTAACTCTTTGTTATCTAAGGTTCAGAAAATCAATCATCAGAATTGGATCGGCTAAGGGACTGATTAGTGATTATACAACTAATCAACTAACCAATTGGATAATCAAACTGATTAATCTTGTTTAATTGGCCAATTACTTTGGCAGTTGATTTCAATGAATCAATCGATTTCCTCAAGATTGTCGTCACTCTTTTTCCTGAAGTGTCGGATGAAGGATTGGAGTATCACACACCGCCATAGATAGAGCTCTTTGTAGCAGGTGATAGGTCTATACCACACGTATTCTCTTGCGTTTTCGTATCTTGAAATGAAAAATAACTAGCAATGGGTATTTTTATTTGAGGCTCAAATTGAACATGTCAAAAATATGTTGGAGAATTGTTCCATATAATTAAAAAATAAATCAATAATCCAACAAATGTCTGCACAGACGTCCATGGAAGACAAAGCTATGATATAGGAATTTTTCAAACGTTCGCTAGTCTGTCTTTCATTACAGAAATTTTTCAAACGTTCATGTCAGATGTTTGCTAGTCCATTTTAAAAACAGAAACTTTTTAGACATTCGAACGAAGCAAACGTCCCTAGTAGTATAATTATGTTTTCTATTTTCAAATTTTATATGTTTTAGACACGACACTTGCTACCTTTACAACATACTAACTACAAATGTTATTCCATTTGAATTTAAAAGGGATGATAATTACATTATCTTGTTTAGATATAAGGAACGAATAATCTAATCTCTTATATATATATATACACAAACACACTAATTTTTTGATAGAGTCCATCCCTACGTAAGATAAGTAGGACCTTGAATCTCTCAACCGTTAGATTTGAATTTTATGGTAGATCTAATGGAAAAGGTTGTTATAGTAACTACTTCCTTATTTAATGGAATTTTTTTTAATTATTATCAATAAAATGATAGTTACTGAGATAATAATTGATGATTGAGATTAAAGACCCTACTTTTCTTAAGTAAGGCAGGACCCTACCTGATCATTACTCTCTCTCTCTCTCTATATATATATATAGGCAAATTATCAATAAGACTCATCCTTACTTTTGTTAGGTAAGGTCGTTCATCAAAGGTTTGTAATGGTAGTTTTAAATTAATAAAACCACCTATGTTTGTAATGGTAGTTTTATGAATTTTCATTTTCCCTCCAATTTCATTTATGGATAGATTTTTATGTTAATTAAATCACATTAATATCTTTTACACTTTAATATCCTTTTTTATAAGGTAATCTCTATTTTTTTTTAAATTTGTAACATTTTAGTTTTTTAGTTTTAGTTTTAGTTTCACATTTCATTAGTTCTGTTTTAGTGTTCCTATTTTTTTTGTTTAAGTTTCAGTCCTACTTTAACGGTTGTTTTTTTTTAGTTTTACTATTTTTCTGCTATTTGCATTTCAATATTTGAGATCTTCATTGTTTCAATATCATTTTTTTTGACGTATATTGCTGTAAAAAAAATTAGGTTTTTCCTTTCTTCTCTTATTCTACTTCTCACAGTTGTTGAGGAAAAAAAATACTGAATCTTGGTTGATTGAGGCGGCGGGGCGGGGAGAGATCGGGGAAGGCTTCTAGGGAGAGGCAGCGTGAGGGAGGAGAGTGACACGATGGGGCGTTGTAGTCAGGAGGCGTCGAGTCAAGGAGGGCTTTCGAGGGTGGAGGCGGCGCGAAGGGGGAGGACAGTGACAAGAGAGGAGGGTGTGGACGGAGGATAGGGCGTGGGAGATGAGGGCGTCGGGTCGGGGGGACGGCAAGGAAGGTGGAGGCGGCGTGAACGAAGGACTGTGACGAGAGAGGTAGGTGCAAGCGAAAGGGAGGGAAGGGGAGGTGGGGATGTCGGGTTAAGGGTGGGTACGATAAGATCGAGGCGACATGAGGGAGGAGGACTACTAGCGCAAGGGAGGAGAGGAGGGGCGGCGTGAGGGAGGAGGAAGACGGGCGTGAGGGAGGAGAAGAGTGGCGACGCGAGGGAGGAGGACAGCCGACGTGAGGGAGGAGTGGAGGGCTACAGGCATTGGCAGCTGACAAGGGTGGGTGTAGACTTGTCAATTTCTGACATGACACGATAACACGACACGATATAACCGTATTTGAGTTTATACTTATCATGTCTTGTGTACTTATCGTATCTATCCGGTGGACACGATTATTAAATGGGTCATTTTCATGTCTAAGGTAAAAAACCTGATAAGTACACGTTAGCTAATCATGTATATAAATTATAACTTTCATTATTTTGAATAATGGATGTTTATGATATGTTGTAGACTTATGATATTAACATATGGAACAATGGAACTTGTGAAATATTGTTGAATGATTGGTTTCATAATTTATTGATTTGTCTTTGATTTTTCTACGTGTACAAAACGTGTAAATGTTAAACATATACTAAACGTGTAATCTTGTATTAACCGTGTAATAAACGTGTACTCATGTCAATCGAATCGTTATTGTGTCAAAACGACACGATTTACTTAAACGTGTACTTAATGAGTCATGTCGTGTATACATTCTAATAAACAATTCGTATTTGGGTTTAGTATTAGGTACACGATAATTAAGTAGGTCATGTTTGAGTTTAACATATATGTATAGTATACACATTTATACACGACACGATAGGTACACAACACAATCCATTTGACATGTCTAGGTGGGTGGGCTTCTGTTTTTGTTTTTTTTTTTTTGGGGAGGGGTGGTTTTAATAAAGGTTGGAGAGAGATTCTAAATTTTGAATTTTGAAATTCCAAATTTACCTGGTTTTTGAAAGTTGTTTCTGGTTTTGATTAAAATCAAATCATAGATAATCTTCAAAATGGATGGACAAGATCAATGGCCTTACTATCTAAAAGTAAGGACGAACCTTACCTTATATATATATAGGAGAGTATTTGAATGATCTTGGATGAGCCCCCTCTTAACCTTTTGTAGATTTCATTATAAACTATAGATGTTGATCTAGAATACTTCAAATATGCGTAGATAAAAATTCAAGTCAATCAAAACTTTTAATTTTACAATATAACATGCATGAATTCATTGATTTCTTATTAATCAACAAAAATGTAATTTTATGAATACCTTGTTTCTTAATATATAATTATCAAAATCACTTGAGTTTTGAATCACAAATATTATGAAAAATATAGACCATATCCATTGTTTATATTTAACAATTAATGGATGGATTTTGAGATATAATGGTAAATTCATGACTCATAAGCTTATTTATATTTGAATTTTTTATTTATCTTTAATACTTAACATTAAAATTTTAGAAACAATTGATATTTGATATGCTGGATCAATATATGACATAGATCATATCTTATGGTTGAAAGTTTGATATCATCTACTGATTATGAAAATGACATAGAGACTCGATTTACATAAAATAAGTCCTGACCTCATTCAAAATTATGTGTGTGTGTATACTCCTTTCTAGCTGTCTATTATGATCATTATGATCAAAACCCAAAACTATTTTTTGTCCAATGAGACCCCTCACCTCTGCCTTACCACCGTTGTCGCTGCCCGCCCCCTTCCCCTCCGTCCAAAAGAGCATGAAAGGAGAGAGACACAAGGATGGAGAAATTCGACTGGCTCATGGACATACCATTCAAATTCCAAGACACCCACCATGTCAACGACCTCTTGAGCCTCAACTTCGACTCCATCAACCTCAACCCAAATGAAGCCCTAGCCATCAACTACGTCAACTCCATGCATGGCATCCCCACCTCCTCGAGCACCGGTGCTTCGTCTCAGACCCCACCCTCATCAATGCAATCTTCCTCCCTTACTATGTGTCCCTCGACGCTAGACAGTATCTCTACGAACCAAAGGACAATTCACTGGTGGAGCATGGGTTCAAGCTCTTCAATTACCTCGTGCAGAACGAGTTGAGGATCTAGAGCAGGTGAGGCAGCCACCACCGTTTTTGGGTCATGGAACAATAACCAGTAAGATTGACAAAAAGTTGGATCTTGATTGAAATGGTAATTGATTAGCAATACGAAACTATTTTTTAACCATATTCTCATTGATGTAATCGGAGACGTTCAACGGGATGCTTGCCAAGTGCATGCCAAGCGTGGGTTTAGTAATAAGAAACTATTTTTTATCCAATTTAGTAATACTAAATTAAAATTTCATTTTATTTTAGTAATACTAAATTATTGACCAACGATGAAGACATATCCTTAACATTATGTATTCTCTTTTGATTTTGTTTCTAGACTGATTTTACATAAAATGTTTGAATTTCTTCTTTAAAGAGGCCATGGAAAGCAATTAAAAATGAGTAGCACTACCAAAGTCACCACTGTTGTCAACCACGATGTCATGGCACACACCGCCAAAGGCACCACTTTTTTTAACTAAATATAATTGTAGTTATGAAACTATTTTTTATTTAGTTCAATAATACTAAACTAAAATTTCATTATTGTTTTAACAATACTAAATTATTGACCAATGAATTTTTTTAACTAAATGTAATTATAGTTACAAAACTATTTTTTATTTAATTTAGTAATACTAAACTAAAATTTCATTATTGTTTTTGTAATACTAGATTATTAACCAACAAAGTGCTTATTTAAAAGAACGACATTATGGATAATTTAAGAATTAGTGTTAGTAAAAGGGAAAAATCCAAACCCATGATTACCATAATTAAATATAATCAAATAAAAAACTAAAACTAAAACATTATGAAAATAAATTTACATTTACTAACACTAAATAAAAAAATATATGAAACAAAATACAACATTACAAAATTAATACTAAAAAAATAAATACAAAAAATTAAAATTTCCATATTTATCTAAAACATTTAAATAAAAATAAATAAAAATTCAAAAACATAATGCAATTCGAAAATAAAATTTATATTTTTTTGGTAAGAAATTAAACCTTTCCTATTAAAAATACCTTAATAGCAAATGAAAATCATTATTATTTTTGAAAATTGACAAGGAGGGATCACAAGCAATAACTACTATACATAAATGTAATTAACCAAATATTTAAAATTTTTCCCTCCAAAAAAAGAAAATCAAAGTGGTGTTACTTCAAAATAAGTTGTTTTAAGTTTATTATTATATTAAGATCCAATGTTCCAGATCAATCTTCCCTCTAATAAGCTAATTTGAGGGAGAATGCAACTGCTCTCTTACATGTATGTATGTACGTTTGTATGTATGTACGTATGATATGTCATATATGAGAGAGATACCTTTATGGAAAAGATTTTTGTGTGTGACTTTGTAGATTTACATTTTCTCAGAGGACAAGAAAAAGACAATTATACAGTTTCTCAGAGGAGAAGAAGGAGGTTCATCGTGTGCTTCAAGAGGATCGAAGTGTAGCTCTATTATTTGTCTATGAAGAGTAGATAAGAAGGCATTCCAATGGTACTTCTTTTGTAGTCGCTTACGAATGCATGCATCACAACTCTTCCTCATTGATACTTAAGAGTAATTCGACTAGAACTTGTTGTACTGTGGGAGTCAAATAATGCTTTAAGCGTTGGTACTTGATAACACCCTAGTGAAGCACGAAGATGGTTTTTTTTCAAAAGAATTATTCGTCGTACATGAGTAAGATTTCTTAGTATTCTAAAAAAATTATTTCTACATAGATTCTGTTTTACATATTCTTTGTATTTTTATTATAATTAGTCGTATTATTGTGTCTGATGGCAACAAAATTAATTCTATGAGTATTGAGATTTGGCAAAATAAACAGTTCATCCAATATTCAAGTTCAAATAAAAATTAGTGTTATTACATTAACGTCCCTCTGTCTTCTGCTCATTGCACAGCTGGAAGTCTTCCCACCCCTTCAGCTTTTGAAACAACAATATCAACTCCTACTTCTCTGGTTGCCCCTATCCCCCCTCCTCTGAGATCTATTCCTGATGATTCCAATGTTGCTTCCACCTGGGTGGAAACTGAGATCAGAGGCAGAAACCTCTCTCTGGTAAAATTCAAAAAAGTTATGGCAATCTATGACTGTCTGGACCAAGAAGATCTGGGTACCACCACTTCTGAGAAGCCATCTTCACGGCCTCCTACACCTGTGCATGCACTAGGTAATGTTCATCAATCATTTGTAGATTATAATAATGGTTTTATTTATAGCTCTACTTCCAACAGTTCCCATGATTTATCTGCTTCCAATACGGATACCCTGGTTAATTCTAAGGTTAACCAAGTGGATCCGTTAATGTGAGACTCTTATGACCATTTTCAATCATTCTGTGAGAATATTGGTATCTCATTGGCTTCAAAAAATAAATCAATAGCCTTCTTTAATCAAGCTAGGCAGGATCAGGGCAAGGAGTATATTAATTTAGAAGATCCTACTGCATCCTCTGTTTCTTCCATTAACTTTTTATGATTATAGCAGCATGGAACATTAGAGGTTTGGGTTTTGGTCATAAGAGGAGAGAGTTAAAAGAATTTATTATATCTAACAAATGTGATGTTATTATTGTTAGTGAAACTAAGAAGGAAGAGTTCACTGAAGGGTCTCTAAGGCTTATAGGAGGAAAGAAAATAAATTCCTGGTCTTTGGTGCCCTCTATAGGTGCCTCAGGGGGTATCCTAATAGGATGGGATAGCAGGTTATTAAAGGTAATCCGGTGTATTCCCTCCAATTACTGCCTTTCTATAAACTTTGAAAATTTAGATGCTAATCTGGACTGGTGGCTCACTGGAGTCTATGGTCCCTGTGATCATAACCTGAAACCCCTATTTATTGATGAGTTACATTATATCAGTACACTTGTTAATAACCACTGGCTTCTGGGGGAAGACTTTAATGTGATTAGGTTCCCTAGTGAGCATTCCTTCCACATTAATAGCACTCCCCACATGGACAGATTTAATGATTTTATTGATCAGAATGCTC
>JAMKQA010003384.1:0-10874 GCA_024699735.1 Posidonia australis
AACTAAGTGCTAAAACCTTGGGTAAATATTTTCCTTCAAAAAATATTGAAATAGAAGAGATGGGAGTTCTGATGTATTTGTAGCATATTGGAACTTTATTTTTCTTATTGATTGATTATACCAACGGAAGGCATGAAGATCAGAATATGCGAAGCCTGTCCTGCCGCTATACTGCAGGAGACATTGTGAATGAAAGCTTAACAAATTTAAGGAGCAATAAAAAACATTCATCAACTAAAGGTTTTGCCACTGCATGCAACAATTCATACAATTTGAGTGAGGCGTAACATTTGGAACTGCAGGTACTACAACAAATCATAGGGTACTTGAGTCCGCTATGCCACTATGCCGCAAGGCCTCATGGTTACAAGAAAAAAGGAACTCGGTGCTTGGATTGATGTTTTGCAGGCAAGGCAAATGCTTTGATAAAATGAGCATTCAATAAGAATTGGAGGAGAAATGACTGGGCCCTGGTGTTTGGAGTTTATATGGAGGGGGTATTCTTGTTAGATCATTGGGACAGTTGGAAATAATGGCATTGCAGGAAGGCTTCTGTCACCTTTTTGATGATCAAGTTCTTAAAGTCCTTAGAAACGGTTTTTGGCAACAATGGAGGCTAGTTCTGGTCATCTTATTTGTGCGAACCTCATTGGCATCCTGCTAGATTTTTTGAGACTTGACTGTCAGAGAATAGTTCGGGAGTTGAGAACAGTCCCACATCCGGATATTAAAGGATATTCATGGTTCATGATTTATCTTGAACCATTTCACTTGTAGCTTGTTGGTGTGAGTTGGATTCAGATTTGATACATTCTGACAGACCATTGGTTACTTTTGGTAATTGACGAAGGTTGGCTGGAAGATGATTTCATAGGAAAATCAAACTACACACCCTTAATGACCAGATCTTTTTGGCTGCCCTCAGTAGTATAACACCTTGAGTGATAGATGGCTCCATATTATTTCCAAATCATGTCACAATTGCTGCATCATCAGCACACCAAGCTTCATATGTAGCATCCTTACTGTCCGGAGGAGGCTGCTTAAGATGCTTCAACTTCCTGTGTGCAGCAATAAAGGTTTTGAAGCTTTGAAACCATAAGAGATAATTTGTGTCATTGAATTTTTCCGATGTACTACTAAGATGTTTGACCGATGACTCCTGAGATGCCATACTTGGATATCAAACGATAACAATGTATATGTTGAAAAGAAACACCTTTATGAATCAGACTGTTCACCAAACCATGTTGAGATGATGTATCCACCCAAGACTGCAACTGAAGGCTAGACGGGGCTCAACACATACCTAAATCACACACTACTGGGGTTGGACTGCCCCAAATAACATAAAAAATGAGCAAGGGATGTTACCGACGTCGAGACATGCGCCGGCATGGTCTTGGAAACCGTCGGACAGGGGTAGACTTTCTCTCTTCAACTTTCCTATATCTTTACGCAAAGGTAGTCGTTTCACTACATCTCATCTTATATCTACCTTTGTTACTTATAATAACCTTCACCTTCTTTTCGCCACTTTGCTCTGTCTATTTCTACAGAGTTTATTCACAAACACCACTAGGAAGTCCTTTAAATTCCTCATTCGAAATCTACCATAACTGAGAAAATATGCATTAATGTCCCAAGATACATGGAAACTTGTAACTCATCTTGAAGAAACAAGGGTAGTTAACTGTAGGTAGGTGTTCACAATCAAACATAACGCAAATGATTCTGTCGATCGCTACAAAACACGTTTGATGATGCTGGACTTTACACAAACTTATAATGTTGACTACGTAAAGACGTTTTCTCCTGTGGTAGGTCTTAATTTCATTTGGGTTCTCTTATCTCTGGCTATCAATCGGTCTTGGATTTTTCATCAGTTGAATGTCGAGAATACATTTCGATATGGAGATTTGTCTAAGCACGTTTACATGAAGTAACCTCCTAGGTTTGTTACTTAGGAAGAGAATTATGTTTGCCTACTTCAAAAGGCAATACATGGACTGAAGTAGAGTTTCAGAGTATGGTTTCAGAAATTTAGCCAAGTGGTATTAAACAACGGTTTTAGACAGTGTGCCATTGATCATTCAATTTTTATTAAGATAAGTGCAGCAGACTATGTATTCTTAGCGATATATGTAGATGATATCCTTTTGACAGACGATACTATAGGAATTACTGAGACTAAGGAGTATCTATCTACATATTTTGTCACCAAGAATATGACAAAACTCAAGTATTCCCTTGGAATTGAGTTTGTATACGGTAAAGACAAATGACTCTATCTTAAAGGAAATATGCTTTAAATTTACTACATGAGATAAGACTCCTGAGATACAAGTCAGAAAGTACGCTTATGGAGGAGAACCCACCTTTTTGGGATAAGTCATCAGTGTTGTTGAAGGAGCCTGACAGGTACAAATGTTTAATAAACAAGTTGCTCTATTTGATTGTCACTCGACCTAATATCTCATTTGCAATAGGACTTTTAAGTCAATTTATGCATAAATTCAGACAGATACATTGGTAAGGAGTTCTATGTGTACTTGTTTACATTACGAGCACACCTGAGAAAGGCTTAATTTACAAGAAATAGACACTTATAGATTGAAGCTTATTCAGATTCTAACTATACAGGTGATCGTGGAGACGAAAAATCTACATCGGATTATTGTACCTATGTAAGTGGTAACTTGATCACCTAGAGAAGCAAGAAACAGAATGTCGTTTCACGATCCAATGCAAAAACAGAATACAAAACTATAACTCTAGCAAGTTGCAAGATGGTGTAGTTTCGATCTCTATTGAGAGTGTTTGGTGTTCACGTCGATCTTCTTATGGTCATACATTGTGACAACCATACAACAATCTTCATTGCTAACTATCCTACCTTCTATGAAAGAACCAAACATATAAAAATGGATTATCATTACATCAGAGATAATGGTGTTATCCGATCACATTAGTACTCTTTATACTCAATCTTCTGAACAATTGATGGAAATATTCACAAAGGAACTTAGTCCTGGAGTCTTTGCTAGATTATGTAACAAAATGAGCAGGTTAGATATATTTGCTCCAACTTGATGGGAAATGCTTGTATTATGTTGTCGTGTGTTAGTGGATTAATGGATCCTATGTATTATATGGATTTTATCTTTTTTAACCCAACATATATATGTATAATACTCCTCTCTAATGAATTGATCTCTCTTTTGTCAACACAACAATATATAATATTAAGTGTTACAAACTGCACTTCTATGAGTTCCCAACTATCTTTGAAGAAGCAACTCAATGTAATCTGAGTGTAGAAAGGAGGCATCAGGTTTAGCAGAAGTCATATAAATGCTCATTTCATGATAGTCGTTAGAAGAGAAAGCATTCTTGTTAGAAAGCAGAGTTTGCCTGCTTTATAACACAAACGGATAAAGAATAAGGACTCTTTCTGTATGTGAAAGTAGGCCTTTGTTGAACCACCATGTAAACCCTATGCTTCTGAGTAAGATTTCTTTTCAGCATGTGTTTTTCCTTTTTAAACAGATATGGTGGCAACTTTTTAAACAGGACTACCTGTTTCTGCTGGTTCTAGATGGTTTTTCTAAAAAACCTATCACCAAATTAGAGGAAGTAGAAGTAATGGGAGGCTATAAATAGAAGCACTGGAAAATGGCACTCTATTTTTTTTTCCATAAAATTAGTTCAACAGTAGGATTCTTTTTTTCCCTAATTTTACGTGCAGTAAACCATCTATGATCCAATCCTATCTCATATCATCACAAATCTAATCAGACTAATATAGCTGACATAACTGCATGGAAATGTAAAACCAACAAACATACCTAAGGTCCAGCGAAAACAGACAGACTCATGAGTAGCATTTGACATTACGAAAAGCTATTCAATAAAGACAACATCAGGAAAAATGGCCTAGAAGCATTATATAACTACATTCCATAAGGTAACAAATGATATATTAAATAATGTATAAAAATGAAGTTAATAATTGTAAGCAATGTCAGAATTCCTACAACTTACGTATCATTATCATCTGGTTCAGCAGAAAGACCAGAAGTATTGTCATGTGAGGAGAGCAAAGATAAGTCAACATGCACAAAGCCTTCAAGTGAATAGCTAATTTCCAAGATCTTACACTTCACATACTGTCCTTCCAAACCAGAAAGAGGATTAGCTGCCCGTGTATCTGTGAGTGAGTTCAGTGTAATGAACCTTTCCATGCATGCAAGGTCCAATCTGAACAAGTATCCCAGCAACACCAGGAAGTATTTTCTTAATCCTGCCACCCATAACATCACCTTCAAGGATATGTTCATCAGCATTTCAACTTCGACCAGAACCTTGCTTGGTGTTTATCCTAACATTATCAACCTGTGATTGTTCTCTGTTGGCAACAGCTGAGGGACGAGACATAACCCTCACTAATTTTTTCTCTTTGTTGAGACATATAACATGTCCAGAAACAGCATCACCCACATTATAACGATCCTTGAAATTATGAAGTTCACTAGGCTCGCAAGAGCTATCAAGAATATATAATTGAGCATGGACAACACGAGACAATGTTAATGACACCCACTCATCATCCACCTTGATAACATAGCCTCTGACAGCTTGCCCCACAAAATAATTGAACTCTTCCCCAGCAAAAGAAACCTCAGGTTTTTCTACAGCAGCTGGTGGACCTTGAAAAAATCATTAATTTGATAATAAAATAGCATTCGTAATAAAAGAGGGAAAAAGGGGACCATTTGCCTACTAATTTAAAAATATTATAGCTTGAAAATGGAACAATTGTTGTAACATTAGTATATATCGAAATTGTGTCATACAGGTAATAGTTAAAACAACTAATATATAAAAAATAACATTCAAATCACAATAAAAATAAAAGTAAACAAACTCTCAAGTTACCAAAAAGACTATAAGAAAAATATAAAATATTATGATCCATAAGAAAAACAAAAACAAAGGAACCCCAATGTTTTTATGTGAACTGAAATAATCAGCAGTTAATAAAAATAATAATTAGTTAACAGAAAACAACCATTGATTATTCAAACGATTAAAGAATAATCATTTGCAATGATAATCTGAGACATTTATGAAAATCAGATCAGCAAGGATTAATTGAACTGTTGATTCAGTAAAGAGACCCAATTTTGATATCGCAATTTTCTGTATGAGACTATCTTATTTGATAGAATGGGATTTTAGGCATCTCCTGGAATTAGGAATAATGAAACTAATATTATTTCAATTAGGAACGAGTGATATCCACCGGATGGGCTTGGTTGCAAGGAAAACCACAAAGTGAGGGAACTGTAGTTTTGGAAAGTACAATATATAGTGATTAGAAAAGAGAACCACAGAAGCCTTTTGTTTATAAATAATTTAATCTCAAGAAAAATTCACATATTTTACTAATATATGATATTAATAAAAATAGCATGCCTTCATTCCACCATGTGGAGTCAGCAACAAGAATGCTTTCTCTCCATTAAAATTTATGATATTAGTAATTAATTATATATTAGTTAAACATAAAAAAAGAAATTTATAATTAAAAAATTGATATGACAATGTAAAAATAAATGCAAATTTTAATCAAAATAACTTTCCAAAGACTGTAAACAATAATAAAAAATCTATTCATCAAACCTACAAGAACATAAATAGATTAGAAGTTATTCAGAATTTAGAATGGTACTAACATTTTTTTTTGAATGAATAACAAAAAAAATTATAAAACTAAAATCATCATAACAAAAATAAGGCTACCAAAAATATGTTAGACATGTCATTTGTCAAATGTGTTGATATAGTATGTGTCAAAACAATGTACAAAACTCTTCCTTGTTTTGCAATGGCTTTGGAATGGGAGTATGGAAGAGAAATGTGTATTTTCATGATTTCCAAGAAATCATGTGTCCCATCATGGGGATTCATGTGGCAACTGATTGCAAGCAGTTTGATCCAGTTCCCACTATGGGGTCCACTACCTTGCAACCAATCCCACCCTCAATGCATATCCAACTTTCTTTGGACATCCATGATATATACAAAAATAAACACCTGAAGGACCCAGAATGTGGCAGAAATTGTACTGATGAGGAAAGTCAATGACGATTTATGATAAATAACGGACATAATGTAATATCTAAAGGATTGTGCACTGAATTTATTTTCAATAACTAAGCATATACATTACAAAAGTAAAATAAAAAAGACGAGTTCTATCAACTCCAAGGCCAACCAGGATCTCCAACCAAACTTCTCCAACCAAACTGCAATAGAGGAATCTCTTGACCCTAGAATTCTCACCACTAGAAGACCGTTCCAACATCAACGTAAAGACCCAATTCTTCTACTTTTGAGCTACCGGCTGGTTTCCTTGAGACACCCTTCTATGACGTTGAAGCCACCCAACCACCAAATTGCATGGGGGAAAAGATATCACACAACTCTATTTTTATCAACCATACCTCCTATCATCCTTTGTTCTCCCAATGATCCTGAAATCCCCATGTCAATTTGTCTCCCAACATCCAAACCAACCAAATGCAACCACCATTGAGCTAAAGTAGAATAATTCAAAAAACAAAAGTCACTAGTCTTCATTTGAGAAACCACCTACGATAAGGCTCCACCATGCAACAGCTAATGATGGTTCCACATATGCTTGAAGCAACCCAATCAAGCTACCTCCCCCTACAAGAACTTGAAAAAGAGATTTAAACGAGAACAAGCCATGCTCAACCCACAACCATTGTTGAGAATCCAATTTGAAGACAACATCAAGAACCCATCATAATCCCGAAGCAAAAGAAAAGAGATCAGAACATCGATTCCACCATCATGGAGATCCCAAAGAAATCTTACAACCCACAAAATCCCTACCTGGAAATGAGAGCTTTAATGTAATCGGTGTTATCCACCTATCTTCCCAAAATCTCCTTGTAGCACTTGTCCTACATCATAGTTATCACGGCATCACAGCACCATGGCAGTGGGACACCTAGGTGGTGATATTTCTTCCTATTTTACTTGTTTATCAGATTTTTTTTATATGTATTAAATATATGTATAATGCATTAATAAATTGAAATGCTACTTTCTAAATTAACAATAACAATCTTAGTATAAATAAAAATATTAACAATAACAATAAGTCAATGTTTGATAAAATAAAAAATAAAAATACAAAACGATCATCATTCTTCTTCATCGTTATCAAAGTTCACAAGTTGTCCTCCAAACTCAAGATATTCATCATCCTCTTCTTCATCATAGGATTCTTCCTTTTCATACTCCTCTTCCTCTTGAAATTCTTCTTTGTTAGCTTCCAAAGGTTCTTTACCTTTCCTTGAATATATTTTCACACTTGTTCCACATCCACGTGCATAAGGTCGCCTACGATTATGCCTACTCTACAAGAACGTCCATAACCATATGTTGTTGGAGTTGGAGTTGATCGGGCTTAAGTGATCAATCTTCTAACATGACCAGTATGAAACTCCGAAACTTCTATTGTTGCATCAACTTGTGCCCAAGTTAGTCCCTCTTTCCCATACACAAACTCATTTGCAACTTACGTTATGCCCATCATCTATTTATTGTTATAATTTAATTCATCCACACGTATCGGATCAAATCCTTCATCATTATTGTTTACTCTTCTTGTTTAAAATCTTTCATAAAAATACTTATTGTAATTGATGAAAACAATATTGTATAACCGATTTTGTTCCACGTGGTTTTCCTTTTTCGTGTGGAACTACAAACAAAAGACAGAAAGATGATAAATGATTCAAAATTTCAAATAGGAAACGTAATTAAATTTAAAAAACAAGTGACAACTGACAAGTATTGATTTTTCTTAGTTCTTAGTTCTTGCAAATTCAAATGTGTTCCAATTTCTCTCACAAATACCTAGGATGTAGATGGCGATCTTCTTAGGCGAAAGAGTGAGTACTCCCTAAGAATCCCACAAACTCACTACATTAATAAAGGAACATATTGTCAAATGTCACACACTCAAACTCAAATATGACCAAGTCACACATCTTAAAAAATAAATTATGCAACAAAGTAAGACATAAGAAAGTAAGAAATATTTACTTGATTGTTGCAAGGTAAATGTATCATTTGCCATTTCTCTACTAAATCTTCCTATTCTTCGCTTCTAGGAATCAACACGCAATATGATTTCATTCTGCTCCTCCCAACTCATGACCATTTGTTCCACACTTTTTTGAAAGGTAGCCTTATAGAAATCAACAAGTGGGGTATTATTTTCCTCTCTTTCTTTATAGTAGACCATGAAATTTAGAAATGCTCCGACACCAATTAGAGGACGATCATCAAAGTGTAAAACCCAACACTTCTCACCAATATCCATAATAAGACTGTATTTTCTCTCGTTATTGTCAAAATTATCTTTAATTGCTAGTTTCGCATGACTAAATGCATGTATGTGTAAGGCATAGTATTAAATGTCTACGGGTGTCACTAAAATTTCATTGACACGTGTATTATTTTCAATTTACTGAAATGACTCCGACACGACACTGACAAGAAAGTTTTGTGAACAAATGTGAATTTTTTTTACTATGTTTCCATAGACATGTAACCGACATATCGACATTTTGCTAACATATGTCTACTTTTCGGTTTGCTGAAATCCAACACAAAACCAACATTTAAAACCTTGGTACAAGGTAACCCACGACTGACTTCTCATTACAATCAATTAATCTCAACAAAGTTATAAGGGGTTGAGATGTTCTTAGGTAATCTTCCACGATATTCCAAAAATCTATAGAAAGCACTACATTCATGACCTGTGTGTCTTAAGAAACACAACATTTAACACCATATCTAACAAGTGTAAGATATAAAGTAACAAATCTTGTAACACCACAACTACCAGTTCTTTTCCATTAGACTTTATAGTGAATGCATCATAGAGGCGAGTGTGAAAATAGATAATGGATGCAATCTTCCTTCCTATGACTATCATTTTCCTGAATTTTAGTAATTTTCCAATGTCTTCAAGCATGAGATCAATGCAATGTGTTGTATAAGGAGTCTAAAATATTTTATTATTCTTCTTTATCAATTTTTTTCCTACAAGAACATAATTTGCTACATAATTTGTGTACACCTGCACCACATGTTCTTTACCTATATGAAAAATTACATCCTCAAGAAGTCCCAACAAATAATCTGTAGTCTTCTCGTATCTTAAAGCATCACTAGAATACAGGTAGAAAGTATCCTCTAGACAATTCATTAAGTAGTTGATCAAACTCCTTTGTTGTCGGTCTATCCATCCATAAGACTGACATGAAAGTAACACCAAATTTTTTCCAACGCACCTCAAACTCTCTTCTTATTTCTACCACATCAATGAACTTCTTCTCCAACAATAGCTTCCTTATTTGATGGAAGGAAGGTCACTTATATCCTCTTCCATAGCATCCAATGGCCTTACAAAGTACTTCAACCGTCAATTCATTGACAATATTGAAAGGCAATCCACACTCATGTAGGGCATCAATGAAGAATTCATCAACCCATTCTTTTTCTTTCTTCTTGAAGTGGTTCGTGATTACTGTTTGTTGTTTACCTTTTCATTACCTTCTTTCCACAACAAAGGTGAGAAGATTTTCCCTCCACAACACATTAAGAGGACCAACTTTCTTCCAAGTTGAGACAGTTGGTTTCGCAGTTCCACTACTTGAAGACGCAATTATCTTCTATTCTAGATGTGTAGTGATAGACATGATAGACGTAGTGTTGCTTTCATCAATTCCATTTAATGGAGCACCAAATGCAATGTTAGGCTTCCTTTTTTTCCTCTGTTGAACCACTTCAACATCTTATTTCATCTGCAATGACAGTTGAGCGATACAAAGCACGTTTGATGGCACGGTGTTTTACACAAACTTATGGTGTGGACAATGAGACTCTTTTTCTCCTATTACACGACTCTATTCTATCCGGGTTCTACTTTCAATTACTGTCAAACAGTCCTAGCCTCTACACCAACTAAACTTCAAAAATGCCTTTCTTTATAGTGATCTATCTGAACAAGTTTACATGGAACAAACTCCTAAGTTTGTTTCTCAGTAGGAGAACTATATCTATCTACTTAGAAAGGCTATATATGGACTAAAACAAAGTCCAAAAGTGTGGTTCCAAAAATTTAACCAAGTGACGATGGACAATGGTTTCAGACTGTGTGTAATTGATCACTTCTTTGTCTCTACAATTCCTGTAGTATCACTCTCTGCCAGAAAGAGGCTCTACCAATAAAATTCTGAAAACAAATTCTGGGAATCGAATTGCAAAATCTGAGGCTTCTGATTTCAATAATTTCCTTGTAGGAGATATCGTATCTGGAAGCATCAGACGGATAGAATCCTATGGCTTGTTTATTGCAATCGATGACTCAAATACGGTAAATGTCTAGTATATGCTTTTGTGATGCAGCAAATTTGTGATTATTCTCTGATGCGGTTTTTCTTTCAGGATGGTTTATGTCACATTTCCAACTTGTCTGAGACACCCATTGAGAATATTGGGAGTTGCTATAAAGCAGGAGAGAGGGTCCGTGCCAAAATTCTAATGGTAGCTTTTTAACTACAATACTTTAATGATCCTTTTTAATAGTCATTTTTAAAGATTCCTTTTTGCATAATCTAATACTATGTCTTTTGCTTCAATCTTTTTCTGTCATTCTCATTCTATTGATGTGGGGATGGATAATTTCAACTTGAGTGCTAGTGCTATTATTCTATTAAGAACACCTGTGCTGTTTTATTGAGGAAAGTCTTGTTATTTTG
>JAMKQA010003385.1:0-18293 GCA_024699735.1 Posidonia australis
GGATGGATGGTTGGTCCTAGGCTATAAGGAACCAACGACTCGGATCACCTCCGGATCAGAGGAGTCTCGAGAAATGGAGAGATGGTTGGTCCTAGGCTATATGGAACCAACAACTCCGATCACCTCCGGATCAGAGGAGTCTCGGGAAAAGGAAAGATGGTTGGTCCAGGGCAATATGGAACCAACGTCTCAGATCTCCTCCAGATCGGAGGAGTCTCGAGAAAAGGATGGATGGTTGGTGCTAGGCTATTCATAACCAACGACTCGGATCACCTCCAGATCAGTGGAGTCTCGTGAACAGGATAGATGGTTGATCCAAGGCAATATGGAACCAACGTCTCGGATCTCCTCTGGATGAGAGGGGTCTCGAGAAAAGGATGGATGGTTGGTCCTTGGCAATAAGGAACCGACGACTCGGATCAACTCCGGATTAGAGGAATCTCGAGAAATGGATTCATGGTTGGTCCTAAGCTATAAGGAACCTACAACTTGGATCACCTCCGGATGTGAGGAATCTCGAGAAATGGATTGATGGTTGGTCCTACGCTCTAAGGAACCACTAACTCGGATCACCTCCGAATCAGAGGAGTCTCGATAAATGGATGGATGGTTGGTCCTACGCTATAAGGAACCAACGACTCGTATCACCTCCGGATCAGAGGAGTCTCGAGAAAAGGATGGGTGGTTGGATCTAGGCTATAAGGAACCAACGACTTGGATCACCTCTGGATCAGAGGAATCTCGAGAAATGGATAGATGGTGGGTCCTAGGCTATAAGGAACCAACGACTCGGATCACCTGCGAATTAGAGCAGTCTCGAGAAAAGGTTAGACGGTTGGTCTTAGGCTTTAAGGAACCAACGACTCGGATCAGCTCCGGATCAGAGGAGTCTCGAGAAAAGGATAGAGGGTTTGTCCTAGGTGATATAAAACCAACGACTCCGATCACCTCCGGATCAAAGGAATCTCAAGAAAAGGATAGTTGTTGGTGCTAGGCTATAAGGAACCAACGTCTTGGATCTCCTCCGGATGAGAGGAGTCTAAAGAAACGGATGGATGGTTGGTCCTAGGCTATAACGAACCAATGACTCGGATCACCTCGGATTAGAGGAGTATCAAGAAAAAGGATTGATGGTTGGTCCTAGGCTATATGGAACCAACGACTTGGATCACCACCGGATTAGGGGATTCTCGAGAAAACGATGGATGGTTGGTCCTTGGTTATATGTAAACAACCACTTGGATCACCTCCGGATCAGAGGAGTCTCGAGAAAAGGATAGATGGTTGGCCCTAGGCTACAAGGAATCAACGACTCGGATCACCTCCGGATCGGAGGAGTCTCGAGGAAAGGATTGATGGTTGGTCTTAGGCTATATGGAACCAACGACTCGGATCTCCTTCGGATCTGAGGTGTCTCGAGAAATGGATAGATGGTTTGTCCTAGGCAATTAGGAACCAACGACTTGGATCACCTCTAGATCAGTGGAGTCTCGAGAAATGGATTGATGTTAGGACCTAAGCTATAAGGAACCAACGACTCGGATCACCTTCGGATCTGAAGAGTCTCGAGAAAAGGTTGGATGGTTGGTCCTAGGTTATAAGGAACCAATGACTAGGATTACTTCCGGATCGGAGGAGTCTCGAGAAAAGGATACATGGATGGCCCTAGGCAATAAGGTACCAACGACTCCGATCACCTCTGGATCAACAGAATATTGGGAAAGGGATAGATGGTTGGTCGTAGGCTATAGGGAACCAACGACTCGGATCACCTCCAGATCAGAGGAGTCTCGAGAAATGGATAGATGGTCAGTCCTTGGCTATAAGGAACCAACGACTTGGATCACCTCCGGATCAGGGGAATCTAGAGAAATGGATGGATGGTTGGTCCTTGGTTATAAAGAACCAACGACTCGGATTGCATCCGGATCAGAGGAGTTTCGAGAGAAGGATAGATGGTTGGTCGTAGGCTATATGGAACCAACGACTTGGATCACCACCAGATCGGAGGAGTCTCGAGAAAGGATAGATGATTGGTCCTATGCTATATGGAACCAACGGCTCGGATCTCCTCCAGATCTGAGGAGTCTTGAGAAAAAGATGGATGGTTGGTCCTAGGCTTTAAGGAACCAATGACTTAGATCACCTCCGGATCAGAGGAGTCTCGAGATAAGTATGGTTGGTTGGTCCTTGGCTATAAGGAACCAACGAATTGGATCACCGCCGAATTAGAGGAATCTCAAGAAATGGATTGATGGTTGGTCCTAGGCTATAAGGAACCAACGACTCGGATCACCTCCAAATCAGAGGAGTCACGAGAAAAGGTTTGATGGTTGGTACAAGGCTGTAAGGAACCAACGACTCGGATCACCTCCGAATCAGAGGAGTATCGAGAAAAGGATGGATGGTTGGTCCTAGGCTATATGGAACCAACGACATGGATCACCTCTGGATCAGAGGGGTCTCGAGAAAAGGGTAGATGGTTGGTGCTCGGCTATAAGGAACCAATGACCCGGATCACCTACGGATCAGAGGAGTCTCGAGAATAGGATGGATGGTTGGTCCTTGGCTATAAAGTAAAATGTACTCGGATCACCTCCGGATCAGAGGCGTCTCGAGAAACCGATAGATGGTTGGTCCTACGCTATAAGGAACCATGGACTCGGATCACCTCCGGATCAGAGGAGTCTCGAGAAAAGGATAGATGGTTGGTCGTAGGCAACAAGAAACCAACGACTTG
The DNA here is from genome assembly GCA_024699735.1 of Posidonia australis. Classification (NCBI taxonomy): domain Eukaryota; kingdom Viridiplantae; phylum Streptophyta; class Magnoliopsida; order Alismatales; family Posidoniaceae; genus Posidonia; species Posidonia australis. The sequence continues at coordinate 2,741 of JAMKQA010003385.1, forward strand.
GATCTCCTCCGAATCAGAGGTGTCTCGAGAAATGGATAGATGGTTGGTCCTAGGCTATAAGGATCCAACGACTAGGATCCCTTGAGGATCGGAGGAGTCTCGAGAAAAGGATAGATGGTTGGTCCTATGCTATATGGAACCAATGACCCGGATCACCTCCGGATCAGAGGAGTCTCGAGAAAAATATGGATGGTTGGTCCAAGGCTATAAGGAGCCAACGACTCAGATCACCACCGGATCAGTGGAGTCTCGAGAAAAGGATGGATGGTGGGTCCTAGGCTATTAGGAACCAATGACTCGGATCACCTCTGGATCGGAGGAGTCTCGAGAAAATGATAGATGGATGGTCCTAGGCTATAAGGAACCAACAACCCGCATCACCTCTGGATCAGAGGTGTCTCGAGAATAGGATGGATGGTTGGTTCTTGGCTATAAAGAAAAAGTGACTCGGATCACCTCCGGATCTGAGGCGTCTCGAGAAATGGATAGATGGTTGGTCCTAGGCTATAAGGAACCAACGACTCGGATCTCCTCCGGATCGGAGGTGTCTCGTGAAATGGATAGATGGTTGGTCCTAGGCTATAAGGATCCAACGACTTGGATCCCCTGAGGATCGAAGGAGTCCCAAGAAAAGGACAAATGGTTTGTCCTAGGCTACACGGAACCAACGACTTGGATCACCACCGGATCAGAGGAGTCTCGCGAAATGGATTGATGGTTGGTCTATGGCTATCAGGAACCAACGACTCAGATCACCTCCGGATCAGAGGAGTCTCGAGAAATGGATAGATGGTTTGTCCTAGGATATAAGGAACCAACGACTTGGATCACCTCCGGATCAGAGGAGTCTCGAGAAACGGATAGATGGTTGGTCCTAGGCCATAAGGAACCAACGACTCGGATCACCTCCAGATCAGAGGAGTCTCGAGAGAAGGATAGAAGATTGGTCCTAGGCTATATGGAACCAACGACTCGGATCTCCTCCAGATCAGAGGAGTCATGAGAAAAAGATGGATGGTTGGTCCTAGGCTATAAGGAACCAATGACTCTGATCACCTCCAGATTAGAGGAGTCTCGAGAAAAAGATGGTTGGTTGGTCCTTGGCTATATGGAACCAAGGAGTTGGATCACCACCGAATTAGAGGAATCTCGAGAAATGGATTGATGGTTGGTCCTAGGCTATAAGAAACCAACGACTCGGATCACCTCCGGATTAGAGGAGTCACGAGAAAAGTTTTGATGGTTGGTCCAAGGCTGTAAGGAACCAACGACTCGGATCACCTCCGAATCAGAGGAGTCTCGAGAAAACGATGGATGGTTGGTCCTAGGCTATATGGAACCAACGACTTGGAGCACCTCCGGATCAGAGGAGTCTCGAGAAAAGGATAGATGGTTGGTCCTTGGCTATTAGGAACCAACGTCACGGTTCACCTCCGGATCAGAGGAGTCTCGAGAATAGGATGGATGGTTGGTCCTTGGCTACAATGAAAAAATGACTCGGATCACATCTGCATCAGAGGCGTCTCGAAAAACGGATAGATGGTTGGTCCTAGGCTATATGGAACCAAGGACTCGGATCACCGTCGGATCAGAGGAGTCTCGAGAGAAGGATAGATGATTGGTCGTAGGCTATAAGGAACCAACGACTCAGATCTCCTCTGGATTAGAGGAGTCTTGAGAAAAGGATGGATTGTAGGTCCTAGGCTATAAGGAACCAACGACTCGGATCTCCTTCGGATCAGAGGAGTCTCGACAAAAGGACGGATGATTGGTCCTAGGCTATAAGGAACCAACGACTCGGATCACCACCGGATTAGAGGAGTCTCGAGAGAAGGATAGATGGTAGGTCCTATGCTATATGGAACCAACGACACGGATCTCCTTCGGATTAGAGGAGTCTCGAGAAAAGATGGATGGTTGGTCCTAGGCTATAAGGAGCCAACGACTCAGATCACCTCTGGTTTAGAGGAGTCTCGAGAAAAGGATGGATGGTGGGTCCTAGGCTATAAGGAACCAACGACTCTGATCACCTCCGGATCAGAGGAGTCACGAGAAAAGGATGAATAGTTGGTCCTTGGCTATAAGTAAACAACGACACGGATCTCCTCCGGATTAGAGGAGTCTCGAGAAAAGGATAGATGGCAGGTCCTAGGCTATAAGGAACCAACGACTCGGATCACCTCTGGATCAGAGGAATCAAGAGTAACGGATAGATGGTTGGTCCTAGGCTATACGGAACCAATGACTCGGATCACCTCCGGATCAGAGGAGTCTCAAGAAAAGGATAGATGGTAGGTCCTATGCTATATGGAACCAACGACTCGGATCTCCTCCGGATCAGAGGAGTCTCGAGAAAAGGATGGATAGTTGGTCCTTGGCAATAAGTAAACAACGACTCGGATCACCTCCGGATCAGTGGAGTCTCGAGAAAAGGATAGATGTTTGGTCCTAAGCTATAAGGAACCAACGACTCGGATCACCTCCGGATCGGAGGAGTCTTGAGAAAAGGATTGATGGTTGGTCCTAGGTAATATGGAACCAACGACCCGGATCTCCTTCGGATCAGAGGAGTCTCGAGAAATGGATAGATGGTTGGTCCTAGGCGATAAGGAACCAACGACTTGGATCACCTCTGGATCAGTGGAGTCTTGAGAAAAGGATAGATGTTTCATCCTAAGCTATATGGAACCAACGACTCGGATCACCTCCGGATCAGAGGAGTCTCGAGAAATGTTTGGATGGTTGGTCCTAGTCTATGAGGAACCAATGACTCGGATTACTTCCTTATCGGAGGAGTCTCGAGAAAAGGATAGATGGTTGGCCCTTTGCTATATGGTACCAACGACTCCGATCACTTCTGGATCAACGGAATATTGGGAATAGGATAGATGGTTGGTCGTAGGCTATAAGGAACCAACGACTCGGATAACCTCCGGATCAGAGGAGTCTCGAGAAAAGGATAGATGGTTAGTCCTTGGCTATAAGGAACCAACGACTCGGATCACCTCTGGATCTGAGGTGTCTCGAGAAAAGGATGGATGGTTGGTCCTTGGTTATATAGAACCAACGACTCGGATAGCCTCCGGATCAGAGGAATCTCGAGAAATGGATTGAGGGTTGGTCCTAGGCTATAAGGAACAATGACTCGGATCTCCTCCAGATCAGAGGGATCTCGAGAAAGGGATGGATAGTGGGTCCTTGGCTATAAGTAAACAACAATTCGGATCACCTCCGGATCAGAGGATTCTCGAGAAAAGGATAGTTGGCTTGTCCTAGGCTATAAGGAACCAACGACTCGGATCACCTCCGGATCAGAGGAATCTAGAGTAAAGGATAGATGGTTGGTCCTACGCTATAAGGAACCAACGACTAGGATCTCCTCTGGATCAGAGGAGTCTCGAGAAAATTAAGGATGGTTGATCCTAGGCAATAAGGAACCAACGACCCAGAAGACTTCCGGATCAGAGGACTCTCGAGGAAAGGATGGATGGTTGGACCAAGGCTATAAGGAACCAATTACTCGGATCACCTCCGGATCAGAGGAGTCTCGAGAAAAGGATGGATTGTTGGTCCTAGGCAATAAGGAACCAACGACTCGAATCTCCTCAAGATAAGAGAAGTCTCGAGAAAAGGATAGATTGTTGGTCCTTGGCTATATTGAACCAACGACACCGATCACCTCCGGATCAAAGGAATCTCGAGAAAAGGATAGATGGTTGGTCCTAGGCTATAAGAAACCCACGACTCTGATCTCCTCGGGATCAGAGGTGTTTCGAGAAAAGTATGGATGATTGGTCCTAGGCTATAAGGAACCAACGACACGTATCATCTCCAGATCAGAGGAGTCTCGAGAAATGGATAGATGGTTGGTGCTAGGCTATATGGAACCAACGACTCGGATTACCACCGGATCACAAGAGTCTCTAGAAATGGATAGATGGTTGGTCATAGGCTATAAGGAACCAACGGCTCGGATCTCCTCCAGATCAAGGGAGTCTCGAGAAAAAGATGGATGGTTGGTCCTAGGCTATAAGGAACCAACGACTCAGATCACTTCCAGATCAGAGCATTCTCGAGGAAAGGATGGATGGTTGGACCAAGGCTATAAGGAACCAATGACTCGGATCACCTCCGGATCAGAGGAGTTTCGAGAAATGGATAGATGGTTGGTCCTACGCTATAAGGCACCAACGACTTGAATCACCTTCGGATAAAAGGAGTCTCGGGAAAAGGAAAGATGGTTGGTCCTAGGCATTAAGGAACCAACGACTCCGATCACCACCGGATCATAGGAATCTTGAGAAAAGGATAGATGGTTGGTCCTAGGCTATGAGGAACCAACGTCTTGGATCTATCTTGGATGAGAGGAGTCTCGAGAAAAGGTTGGATGGTTGCTCCAAGGCAATAAGGAACCTACGACTCGGATCACCTCTGGAACAAAGGAATCTCGAGAAATGGATAGATGGTTGGTCCTAGGCTATATGGAACCTACGAATCCAATCACATCCGGATCAGAGGAGTCTCGGGAAAAGGATAGATGGTTGGTCCTACGCTATAAGGAACCAACGACTTGGATATCCGCCAGATCGGAGGAGTCTCGAGAAAGGGATGGATGGCTAGTCCTTGGCTACACGTAACCAACGACTCGGATCACCTCCGGATCGGAGGAGTCTCGAGAAACGGATAGATGGTTGATCCTAGGCTATAAGGAACCGACGACTCGGATCACCTATGGATCAAAGGAATCTCGAGTAAAGAATTGATGGTTGGTCCGAGGCTATATGGAACCAACGACTCGGATCACCTGCGGATCAGAGGAGTCTCGAGAAAGGGATGGATGGTTGGTCCTAGGCTATAAGGAACCAATGACTCAGATCACCTCCGTATCAGAGGAGTCTCGAGAAAAGGATAGATGGTTAGTCCTAGGCTATAAGGAACCAACGACTTGGGTCACCACCGGATCAGGGGAATCTCAAGAAATGGATTGATGGTTGGTCATAGGCTAAACGGAACCAATGACTTGGATCACCTCCGTATCAGAGGAGTCTCGAGAAAAGGATTAATGGTTGGTCCATGGCTATAAGGAACCAACGACTTGGATCACCTCCGGATCAGAGGAGTCTCGAGAAAAGGATAGATGGTTGGTCCTATGCTATATGGAACCAATGACACGGATCGCCTCCGAATCAGAGCAGTCTCGAGAAAAAGATGGATGGTTGGTCCTAGGCTTTAAGGAGCCAACGACTCAGATCACCTCCGGATCAGAGGAGTCTCGAGAAAAGGATGGATGGTTGGTCCTAGGCTATAAGGACCCAGCGACTCGGATCACCTCCGGATCAGAGGAGTCTCGAGAAATGGAGAGATGGTTGGTCCTAGGCTATATGGAACCAACAACTCCGATCACCTCCGGATCAGAGGAGTCTCGGGAAAAGGAAAGATGGTTGGTCCAGGGCAATATGGAACCAACGTCTCAGATCTCCTCCTGATCGGAGGAGTCTCGAGAAAAGGATGGATGGTTGGTGCTTGGCTATACGTAACCAACGACTCGGATCTCCTCCGGATCAGAGGAGTCTCGAGAACAGGATAGATGGTTGATCCAAGGCAATATGGAACCAACGTCTCGGATCTCCTCTGGATGAGAGGGGTCTCGAGAAAAGGATGGATGGTTGGTCCTAGGCTATATGGAACCGACGACTCGGATCAGCTCCGGCTTAGAGGAATCTCGAGAAATGGATTCATGGTTGGTCCTAGGCTATAAGGAACCAACAACTTGGATCACCTCCGGATCTGAGGAATCTCGAGAAATGGATTGATGGTTGGTCCTACGCTATAATGAACCACTAACTCGGATCACCTCCGAATCAGAGGAGTCTCGATAAAAGCATGGATGGTTGGTGCTATGCTATAAGGAACCAACGACTCGTATCACCTCCAGATCAGAGGAGTCTCGAGAAAAGGATGGGTGGTTGGACCTAGGCTATATGGAACCAACGACTTGGATCACCTCCGGATCTGAGGAATCTCGAGAAATGAATAGATGGTGGGTCCTAGGCTATAAGGAACCAACGACTCGTATCACCTGCGAATCAGAGCAGTCTCGAGAAAAGGATAAACGGTTGGTCTTAGGCTGTAAGGAACCAACGACTCGGATCAGCTCCGGATCCGAGGAGTCTCGAGAAAATGATAGAGTGTTTGTCCTAGGCAATATAAAACAAATGACTCCGATCACCTCCGGATCAAAGGAATCTCGAGAAAAGGATAGTTGTTGGTCCTAGGCTATAAGGAACCAACGTCTCGGATCTCCTCCGGATGAGAGGAGTCTAAAGAAACGGATGGATGGTTGGTCCTAGGCTATAAGGAACCAACGACTCGGATCAACTCCAGATTAGAGGAATCTCGAGAAACGAATTGATGGTTGGTCCTAGGCTATATGGAACCAACGACTTGGATCACCACCGGATTAGGGGATTCTCGAGTAAAGGATGAATGGTTGGTCCTTGGTTATAAGTAAACAACCACTTGGATCACCTCCGGATCAGAGGAGTCTCGAGAAAAGGATAGATGGTTTGCCCTAGGCTATAAGGAATCAACGACTCGGATCACCGCCTTATCGGAGGTGTCTCGAGAAAAGGATTGATGGTTGGTCCTAGGCTATATGTAACCAACGACTCGGATCTCCTTCGTATCTGAGGTGTCTCGAGAAATGGATAGATGGTTGGTCCTAGGTAATAAGGAACCAACGTCTTGGATCACCTCTAGATAAGTGGAGTCTCGAGAAATGGATTGATGTTAGGACCTAAGCTATATGGAACCAACGACTCGGATCACCGTCGGATCTGTAGAGTCTCGAGAAAAGGTTGGATGGTTGGTCCTAGGCTATAGGGAACCAATGACTCGGATTACTTCCAGATCGGAGGAGTCTCGAGAAAAGGATAGATGGTTGGCCCTAGGCAATAAGGTACCAATGACTCCGATCACCTCTGGATCAACGGAATATTGGGAATGGGATAGATGGTTGGTCGTAGGCTATAGGGAACCAATGACTCGGATCACCTCCGGATCAGAGGAGTCTCGAGAAATGGATAGATAGTTAGTCCTAGGCTATAAGGAACCAACGACTCGGATCACCTCCGGATCAGGGGAATCTAGAGAAATGGATGGATGGTTGGTCCTTGGTTATAAAGAACCAACGACTCGGATTGCCTCCAGATCAGAGGAGTCTCGAGAAAAGGATGGATGGCTGGTCGTAGGCTATAAGGAACCAACAACTTGGATCACCTCCGGATCAGAGGAGTCTCGTGAAAAGGATAGTTGGTTGGTCCTAGGCAATAAGGAACCAACGACTCGGATCACCTCCGGATCGGAAGAGTTTCGAGAGAAGGATAGATGGTTGGTCGTAGGCTTTATGGAACCAACGACTTGGATCACCACCGGATCGTAGGAGTCTCGAGAAATGGATAGATGATTGGTCCTGTGCTATATGGAACCAACGGCTCGGATCTCCTCCGGATCTGAGGAGTCTTGAGAAAAAGATGGATGGTTGGTCCTTCGCTATAAGGAACCAACGAATTGGATCACCGCCGAATTAGAGGAATCTCAAGAAATGGATTGATGGTTGGTCCAAGGCTATAAGGAACCAAAGAATCGGATCACCTCCGGATCAGAGGAGTCACGAGAAAAGGTTTGATGGTTGGTACAAGGCTGTAAGGAACCAACGACTCGCATCACCTCCGAATCAGAGGAGTCTCGAGAAAAGGATGGATGGTAGGTCCTAGGCTATATGGAACCAACGACTTGGATCACCTCCGGATCAGAGGATTCTCGAGAAAAGGATAGATGGTTGGTCCTCGGCTATATGGAACCACCGACCCGGATCACCTCCGGATCAGAGGAGTCTCGAGAATAGGATGGATGGTTGGTCCTTGGCTATAAAGTAAAATTTACTCGAATCACCTCAGGATCGGAGGCGTCACGAGAAACCGATAGATGGTTGGTCCTAGGCCATAAGGAACCATGGACTCGGATCACCTCCGGATCAGAGGAGTCTCGAGAAAAGGATAGATGGTTGGTCGTAGGCTACAAGGAACCAACGACTCGCATCTCCTCCGAATTAAAGGTGTCTCAAGAAATGGATAGATGGTTGGTCCTAGGCTATAAGGATCCTACGACTAGGATCCCATGAGGATCGGAGGAGTCCCAAGAGAAGGATAGATGGTTTGTCCTAGGCTATACGGAACCAACGACTCGGATCTCCTTCGGATCAGAGGAGTCTCGACAAAAGGACGGATGGTTGGTCATAGGCTATAAGGAACCAACGACTCGGATCACCTTCGGATCAGAGGTGACTTGAGAAAAGGATAGATGGTTGGTCCTTGGCTCTAAGGAACCAACGACTTGGATCACCTCCGGATCAGAGGAGTCTCGAGAAAAGGATAGATGGTTGGTCCTATGCTATATGGAACCAATGACACGGATCACCTCCGGATCAAAGGAGTCTCGAGAAAAAGATGGATGGTTGGTCCTAGGCTATAAGGAGCCAACGACTCAGATCACCACCGGATCAGAGGAGTCTCAAGAAAAGGATGGATGGTGGGTCCTAGGCTATTAGGAACCAATGACTCGGATCACCTCTGGATCGGTGGAGTCTCAAGAAAATGTTAGATGGTTGGTCCTAGGCTATAAGGAACCAACGACCCACATCACCTCCGGATCAGAGGAGTCTCTAGAATAGGATGGATGGTTGGTTCTTGGCTATAAAGAAAAAATGATTCGGATCACCTCCGGATCAAAGGCGTCTCGAGAAACAGATAGATGGTTCGTCCTAGGCTATAAGGAACCAAGGACTCAGTTCTCCTCCGGATCAGAGGAGTCTCGAGAAAAGGATAGATGGCTGGTCGTAGGAATATATGGAACCAACGACTCGGATCTCCTCCGTATCGGAGGTGTCTCGTGAAATGGATAGATGGTTGGTCCTAGGCTATACGGATCCAATGACTCGGATCCCCTGAGGATCGGAGGAGTCCCAAGAAGAGGACAGATGGTTTGTCCTAGGATATACGGAACCAACGACTCGGATCAACACCGGATCGGAGGAGTCTCACGAAATGGATTGATGGTTGGTCCATGGCTATCAGGAACCAACGACTCGGATCACCTCCGGATCAGAGGAGTCTCGAGAAATGGATTGATGTTTTGTCGTTGGATATAAGGAACCAACGACTTGGATCAACTCCGGATCAGAGGAGTCTCGAGAAAAGGATAGATGGTTGGTCCTAGGCCATAAGGAACCAACGACTCGGATCACCTCCGGATCGGAGGAGTCTCGAGAAAAGGATAGATGATTGGTCCTATGCTATATGGAACCAATGACTCGGATCTCCTCCAGATCAGAGGAGTCATGAGAAAAAGATGGATGGTTGGTCCTAGGCTATAAGGAACCAATGACTCTGATCACCTCCGGATCAGAGGAGTCTCGAGAAAAGGATGGTTGGTTGGTCCTTGGCTAAATTGAACCAAGGACTTGGATCACCACCGAATTAGAGGAATCTCGAGAAATGGATTGATGGTTGGTCCTAGGCTATAAGAAACCAACGACTTGGATCACCTCCAGATCAGAGGATTCACGAGAAATGGTTTGATGGTTGGTCCAAGGCTGTAGGGAACCAACGACTCGGATCACCTCTGAATCAGAGGAGTCTCGAGAAAACGATGGATGGTTGGTCCTAGGCTATATGGAACCAACGACTTGGATCACCTCCGGATCAGAGGAGTCTCGAGAAAAGGATAGATGGTTGGTCCTAGGCTATTAGGAACCAACGTCCCTGTTCATCTCCGGATCAGAGGAGTCTCGAGAATAGGATGGATGGTTGGTTCTTGGCTACAAAGAAAAAATGACTCGGATCACCTCTAGATCAGTGGCGTCTCGAGAAACGGATAGATGGTTGGTCCTAGGATATGTGGAACCAAGGACTCGGATCACCACCGGATCAGAGGAGTCTCGAGAAAAGGATAGATGGTTGGTCATAGGCTATAAGGAACCAACGACTCAGATCTCCTCCGGATTAGAGGAGTCTCGAGAAAAGGATGGATTGTAGGTCCTAGGCTATAAGGAACCAATGACTCGGATCTCCTTCGGATCAGAGGAGTCTCGAGAAAAGGACGGATGATTGGTCCTAGGCTATAAGGAACCAACGACTCGGATCACCTCCGGATCAGAGGAGTCTCGAGAAAAGGATAGATGGTTGGTCAAATGCTATATGGAACCAATGACACGGATCTCATTCGGATCAGAGGAGCCTCGAGAAAAAGATGGATGGTTGGTCTTAGGCTATAAGGAGCCAACGACTCAGATCACCTCTGGATCAGAGGAGTCTCGAGAAAATGATGGAAGGTGGGTCCTAGGCTATAAGGAACCAACGACTCCGATCACCTCCGGATCAGAGGAGTCACGAGAAAAGAATGGATAGTTGGTCCTTAGCTATATGTAAACAACATCACCTCCGGATCAGAGGAGTCTCGAGAAACGGATAGATGGCAGGTCCTAGGCTATAAGGAACCAACGACTCGGATCACCTCCAGATCAGAGGAATCAAGAGTAAAGGATAGATGGTTGGTCCTAGGCTATACGGAACCAATGACTCGGATCACCTCCGGATCAGAGGAGTCTCGAGAAAAGGATAGATGGTAGGTCCTATGCTATATGGAACCAACGACTTGGATCTCCTCCGGATCAGAGGAGTCTTGAGAAAAGGATGGATAGTTGGTCCTTGGCTATAAGTAAACAACGACTCGGATCACCTCCGGATCAGTAGAGTCTTGAGAAAAGGATAGATGTTTTGTCCTATGCTATAAGGAACCAACGACTCGGATCACCTCCGGATCGGAGGAGTCTTGAGAAAAGGATTGATGGTTGGAGCTAGGCAATATGGAACCAACGACCCGGATCTCCTTTGGATCGGAGGAGTCTCAAGAATGGATAGATGGTTGGTCCTAGGCGATAAGGAACCAACGACTTGGATCACCTCTGGATCAGTGGAGTCTCGAGAAAAGGATAGATGTTTGGTCCTAAGCTATATGGAACGAACAACTCGGATCACCTCCGGATCAAAGGTGTCTCGAGAAATGGTTGGATGGTTGGTCCTAGGCTATAAGGAACCATTGACTCGGATTACTTCCGGATCGGAGGAGTCTCGAGAAAAGGATAGATGGTTGGCCCTAGGCTATAAGGTACCAACGACTCCGATCACCTCTGGATCAACGGAATATTGGGAATAGGATAGATGGTCGGTTGTTGGCTATAAGGAACCAACGACTCGGATAACCTCCGGATCAGAGGAGTCTCGAGAAAAGGATAGATGGTTAGTCCTTGGCTATAAGGAACCAACGACTCGGATCACCTCTGGATCTGAGGTGTCTCGAGAAAAGGATGGATGGTTGGTCCTTGGTTATAAAGAACCAACGACTCGGATTGCCTCCGGATCAGAGGAGACTCGAGAAATGGATTGAGGGTTGGTCGTAGGCTTTACTGAACCAACGACTCGGATCACCTCCGGATCAAAGGAGTCACGGGAAAAGGATAGCTGGTTGGTCCTAGGCTATAAGGAACAACAACTTGGATCTCCTCCAGATCAGAGGGGTCTCGAGAAAGGGATGGATAGTGGGTCCTTGGCTATAAGTAAACAACGATTCGGATCACCTCCGGATCAGAGGATAGTCGAGAAAAGGATAGTTGGCTTGTCCTAGGCTATAAGGAACCAACGACTCGGATCACCTCCGGATCAGAGGAATCTAGAGTAATGTATAGATGCTTGGTCCTAGGCTATAAGGAACCAACGACTTGGATCACCTCTGGATTAGAAAAGTTTCGAGCAATGGATGGATGGTTGGTCCTAGGCTAAAAGGAACCAACGACACGGATCACCTACGGATCAAAGGAGTCTCGGGAAATGGATAGATGGTTGGTCCGACGCTATAAGGAACCAATGACTCAGATCTCCTCCAGATCAGAGGAGTCTCGACAAAAGGATGGATAGTTGGACCAAGGCTATAAGGAACCAATGACTCGATCACCTCCGGATCAGAGGAGTCTCGAGAAAAGTGTAGATGGTTGGTCCAAGGCTATATGGAACCAGCGACTCAAATCACCTCCGGATCGGAGGAGTATCGAGAAAAGGATGGATGGTTGGTCCTAGGCTATAAGGAACCAACGACTCGGATCACCTCCGGATAAGACGAGTCTCGGGAAAAGGATAGATGATTGGTCTTAGGTAATAAGGAACCAACGACTCGGATCTCCTCCAGATCGGAGAAGTCTCGAGAAACGGATGGATGATTTGCCCTAAGCTATAAGGAATCAACGACACGTATCACCTCCGGATCAGAGGAGTCCCGCGAAATGGATAGATGGTTGGTGCTAGGCTATAATGAACCAACGACTCGGATTACCACCGGATCAGAGTCTCTAGAAATGGATAGATGGTTGGTCATAGGCTATAAGGAACCAACGGCTCGGATCACCTTCGGATCAGAGGAGTCTCGAGAAAAAGATGGATGGTTGGTCCTAGGCTATAGGGAACCAACGACTCAGATCACATCCAGATCAGAGCATTCTCGAGGAAAGGATGGATGGTTGGACCAAGGCTATAAGGAACCAACGACTCGGATCACCTCCGGATCAGAGGAGTTTCGAGAAATGGATAGATGGTTCGTCCTAGGCTATAAGGAACCAACGACTTGGATCACCTTCGGATCAAAGGAGTCTCGAGAAAATGATAGATGGTTGGTCCTTGGCCATAAGGAACCAACGACTCGTATCACCTCCGGATCAGAGGAATCTCGAGTAAAGGATCGATGGTTGGTCGAAGGCTATAAGGAACCAACGACTCGGATCACCTCCGGATCGGAGGAGTCTCAAGAAAAGGATGGATGGTTGGTCCTAGGAAATAAGGAACCAATGACTTGGATCACCTCCGGATCAATGGAATCACGAGAAAAGGATAGATGGTTGGTCCTAGGCTATAAGGAACCAACGACGCTGATCACTTCCAGATCAGAGGATTCTCGAGGAAAGGATGGATGGTTTGACCAAGGCTATAAGGAACCAACGACTCGGATCACCTCCGGATCAGAGGAGTTTCGAGAAATGGATAGATGGTTGGTCCAAGGCTATATGGACCCAACGACTCGGATCACCTTCGGATCAAAGGAGTGTCGGGAAAAGGATAGATGGTTGGTCCGAGGCTATAAGGAACCAACGACTCGGATCTCCTCCAGATCAGAGGAGTCTCGACAAAAGGATGGATGGTTGGACCAAGGCTATAAGGAACCAATGACTCAAATCACCTCCGGATCAGAGGAGTCTCGAGAAAAGTTTAGATGGTTGGTCCAAGGATATAAGGAACCAGCAACTCAAATCACCTCCGGATCGGAGGAGTATCGAGAAAAGGCTGGATGGTTGGTCCTAGGCTATAAGGAACCTACGACTCGGATCACCTTTGGATCAAACGAGTCTCGGGAAAAGGATAGATGATTGGTCTTAGGCTATAAGGAACCAATGACTCAGATCTCCTCCAGATCGGAGATGTCTCGAGAAACGGATGGATGATTTGTCCTAGGCTATAAGGAACTAACGACACGTATCACGTCCGGATCAGAGGAGTCTCGAGAAATGGATAGATGGTTGGTGCTAGGCTATAAGGTACCAACGACTCGGATTACCACCTGATCAAAGGAGTCTCTAGAAATGGATAGATGGTTGGTCATAGGCTATAAGGAACCAACGGCTCGGATCTCCTCCGGATCAGAGGAGTCTCGAGAAAAAGATGGATGGTTGGTCCAAGGCTATAAGGAACCAACGACTCAGATCACTTCCAGATCAGAGCACTCTCGAGAAAGGGATGGATGGTTGGACCAAGGCTACAAGGAACCAACGTCTCGGATCACCTCCGGATCAGAGGAGTTTCGAGAAATGGATAGATGGTTGGTCCAATCCTACAAGGAACCAACGACTCGGATCACCTTCGGATCAAAGGAGTCTCTGGAAAAGGATTGATGGTTGGTACTTGGCGATAAGGAACCAACGACTCGTATCAACTCCGGATCAGAGGAATCTCAAATAAAGGATAGATGGTTGGTCGAAGGCAATAAGGAACCAACGACTCGGATCACCTCCGGATCAGAGGAGTCTGGAGAAAAGGATGGATGGTTGGTCCTAGGCAATAAGGAACCAATGACTTCAATCACCTTCAGATCAAAGGAATCTCGAGAAAAGGATAGATGGTTGGTCCTAGGCTATAAGGAACCAACGACTCTGATCACTTCCAGATCAGAGGATTCTAGAGGAAAGGATGGATGGTTGGACAAAGGCTTTAAGGAACCAACGACTAGGATCACCTACGGATCAGATGAGTTTCGAGAACTGGATAGATGGTTTGTCCAAGGCTATATGGAACAAACCACTCGGATCACCTTCGGATCAATGGAGTCTCGGGAAAAGGATAGATGGTTTGTCCGAGGCTATAAGGAACCAACGACTTGGATCTCCTCCAGATCAGAGGAGTCTCGACAAACGGATGGATGGTTATACCAAGGCTATATGGAACCAATGACTCAGATCACCTCCGGATCAGAGGAGTCTCGAGAAAAGTTTAGATGGTTGGTCCATGGCTATAAGGAACCAGCGACTCAAATCACCACTGGATCGGAGGAGTATCGAGAAAAGGTTAGATGGTTGCTCCTAGGCTATAAAGAACCAACGACTCGGATCACCTCCGGATCAGACGAGTCTCGGGAAAAGGATAGATGACTGGTCTTAGGCTATAAGGAACCAACGACTCGGATCTCCTCCTGATCGGAGAAGTCTCGAGAAACGGATGGATGATTTGTCCTAGGCTATTAGGAACCAACGACACATATCACCTCCGGATCAGAGGAGTCTCGAGAAACGGATAGATGGTTGGAGCTAGGCTATAAGGAACCAACAACTTGGATCACCTCCGGATCAGAGGAGTCTCGAGAAACTGATAGATGGTTGGTGCTAGGCTATATGGAACCAACGACTCGGATTACATCCGTATCGGAGGAGTCTCTAGAAATGCATAGATGGTTGGTCATAGGCTATAAGGAACCAATGGCTCGGATCTCCTCCGGATCAGAGGAGTTTCGAGAAAAAGATGGATGGTTTGTCCTAGGCTATACGGAACCAACGACTAAGATCACATCCAGATCAGAGGATTCTCGAGGAAAGGATGGATGGTTCGACCAAGGCTATAAGGAACCAACGACTCGGATCACCTCCGGATCAGAGGAGTTTCAAGAAATGGAAAGATGGTTGGTCCTAGGCTATATGGAACCAACGACTCGGATCACATTCGGATCAAAGGAGGCTCGGGAAAAGGATAGATGGTTGGCCCTCGGCTATAAGGAACCAACGACTCGTATCACCTCCGGATCAGAGGAATCTCGAGTAAAGGATAGATGGTTGGTCGAAGGCTATAAGGAACCAACGACTCGGATCACCTGCGGATCAGAGGAGTCTCGAGAAAAGGATGGATGG
>JAMKQA010003386.1:0-17056 GCA_024699735.1 Posidonia australis
TTGTATGTTATATAAATTGCATAAGTAGTTAAGCTTGATTATATCTGTTAAATAATCTCCTTGTATGTAATTTCCATTAATCTCTAAAAAGTAGTCAAAGTAATTAAAAAGTGTTAATTCTCTATTCACCCCCCCTCTAGTGGAGCTATTTGATCCTACATGTCCCTGGCCCCCAAGCCTCCTATCCTTCTCCTTTAGCCTCCCCGAAGCTCTCCCGCTCCTTGGATTGCCACTTCATCGCGTCCAGAAGGCTCCATTGGAAGATCGTCGAGTTACACCAATCCTACTGTCGCCGTAGAAGACGACTGCTTCAGAGAAGGAGCGTGTGCCCCTCGCAGCTCCAAGCCCCTCCGAGCTTCCAGAAATGCTCCATGACATGCCTCGAACACTCCGAACCCCTTGGAACCATGCCACGAGCTCCCAGATCCTCACAGCGATCCTACTCGCCGAGGAAAAAGGTGTCGACGACCGTCAGAGTCCCCTACCGCGATATCACCACTGTTCAAGCTCTTGGAGAAGAGAGGAAGCTCCTCTCGATGCCTCCACGATAGCTACATCGCCACGCTGTTGCCTGCCAGAAGCTCCTTCTTCCCCGACGTCGTCGCCTTAGCTCCATGACGGCGAGGTAGGTGGGAGGCCCGCTCCCACCATTAGATGCTCGATCCACTCCGATGGATCATCTCCCCTCACCTTCTTTTTGTCTCCCGTGAAGTCTGATCTTAGATCAGACCACAGGAAGGCCTCTGATGGTCCCCCTCTAGCGGTCGTCAGCGGTTGAGCACCGTCGTCGGCGACCGTCGTTCTTTTTTTTCTGATAAAACAATTAAAACATTTTATTTTGATTGAACTTCTGGAATTTTGTTTTCCTTGCATTTAAGTTTTTTTTGTATTACACATAGGTCCTTTTGTTACAAATAGGTCCTCCTCTCATTTTTCTAAAATCATTCGAATAACGTTTTAACTGAAAATATTGCATTCTTCCCCCTGAACATTTAAAATAATGTTTTCCAGGCATTAAACTTTAGCAAAAGCCCTCTAGTTTTCTTTTAATGCATTTTATTCAGGAATTTTGCATAAGAGACCCTGAGCTTTCTTGAAATCTTTTTGAAAGTTCATTTTTTTGGTTAATTTGCATTTAAGCCCCTGCATTCTTTTGAAATCATCCAGGATGTTGTTTTTACTGGTTAAATTGCACTTCAGCCCCATAAGTTTTTGAAAATATCTCTGAAGCATGTTTTCTCTGGGTAAATTGCATTTTAACCCTCTGTCTTTACTAAAATTCTTCTAGATGCTTTATTCTACTGGGTAATTTGCAGTTTAGTCCCTGTACTTCATTGATTTTACACTAAATGCCTGTTTTCTAGGGTAAAATGACTGTTTTGCCCATGAAACTTTCTAGAACTTTTCTGAATCATTTTTTTTTGCATTTTTACCCTAAATTTCCACTGAATTGTTTTAAATGCAAGTTTCAGTGGCAGAATTGCATTTTTAACCCCTAGGAAACTTCATTTTGACTAGGATTACACATGTTTGCACATTTGACCCAAGATTTCTTCATAATTGCATTGAATGTGTTTTCCTATGTATTGTTTATGATTTGGGCTTCAGAATATCTGTTTTAATCAAAATTTGTGTTTTTTGCACAAAACCCCCTATAATGAAAATTCTAGGGGTTTTTTTGCACAAAACCCCCTAGAATTTTCATTATTACACTCACATATGCATTTTGCACATTTTTTCACATCTTTCCGCACGAGTTTTCTTGCATTTCCTTCTTTGCTTTGCGCACGCTTTTCTAGCTTGTTCTGAGCTTGGTTTTCTCGTCATTTCCTGGATTTCTCCCTGTTTTCGCCTTTAGATTTGTTTTCGTTTTCCATCGCCCGAGTGTGTACATTAAAAAGCTTGTCAAAGACGACATTGTCCCGGAATGAGGATTATTTTCCCCTTTTTGATTTTCTCGGACTTATCCCAATTTCCACTGTTTTGTGAGACGCTTTCCTAGAATTTCTCGATTTTCATGATTTTCCTCATCGCCAAAGGTCGTACAGTAAAGCGGCATTCTCAATGCATACATTTGACCCTCTGATTAACTTTTTTCCTTTATTTCGTTTCTTCTCTTTGATTTGGCATGCTTTCAGTCACCTTCTGTATGAGCATATAGAATAAGCAGGCATACATCCATAGACCATTGACAATAGGGAAACCTTGAAAGACCGAGTTTTCTCGAGCGCATGGGGGTGCCTAACCCCTTCCCCATGCGTAACTAGAATCCTTACCCTTTCTCTGGCCCGCATTCATTTGTGCATTGTCCATTAGGCACGGAGTACACTCATACATTCTGCATCTTGTTTGCTTCCCAGTTTTCTTGTGTTTTTGGTTTTCCTCGTCTTTCCATTAAAAGACTAGGAGGCGACTCCTTTCCTTATCCTTCTTATCTTCCCTTGGTGTTTTCGGGTCTAGTCTCTTCCTCTGGATTCACCATCTTCGTCGTGACCATATCGGGTCTCCTCGTGTGTTTCCACGCACCCGATAGTAGGAGAGCCACGCAAGGGTTCCACTGGCATCGTCACAGGTAGGAATCCTTAGAAACTCAGGGATTGAGTAAACTAAGTAAATAAGGGAGATAATGATCAACTAAAGCTAATACGAAGTTGTAAGTCCTTAAAAAGCCAAGGTTTAGTGAAAAGGGACAACTCTCTTACCTTAGATAGTACAAGGTAATAATGTTAAATGCATAGGAGGAAGGGTTGTGACTGCACTCATCATCAATCAATAATAAGAAAAAAAATTAAATACGTAATAAGGAAAAAAAATCAGAAGATTCAAAAATAAAAAAAAAATTGGAAATTGAAAATTTTCAAAAAAAGCCAAAAATTCCAAAAAAAAAAATCAAAAAACCAAGAAAAGTCAAAAACAAATAAGTAGTGCCATCCACCTTTGCCTACAAGTAGAAACATACTAAGTAAGGAAACTGGAACTAGTTTGGCCAGTGATGCAACCATTGATCTACCAAGCTTTGGAGTTAAAACGTCCTACTCAAGCGTGCCTTCATAGCTTGTATGCGTTTTCCTCCACAAAGACATTGCCCCACAATGATCTTTAGAGCATCCATGGATGACTCGCAATCAACATCCATTGGGCATCGATTTTCGATCCCCTGTTGAGGCCAAGACTAATTCTCACCACCTAATCTTAAGTATAGGGGAGCAAGGATAGCACTATAGTACTTAGCCAACCTCTTTAAGGTAGGGAAAGATACACCTTTGATTACTAACATTTTTTACTAAGTGTGCAGGTAAAATCCCACCAAGTGTTAGTAATCAAGCCCCATCGTGAGGCTGTATCAAGTGCCACCCTGGCACTACACTAAGTCCAACTGAGAATGTACTCCCGCCTTTGGAGTCCTAATAGTGTACATAGACACACTACTTTGCCTAAAAGGCAAACCCTGATTTGGCAAAGGAATGGTTCACTCCCTCACCCGGTTCCTTATTCATATAACTCCTTTACTTACTGTAGACACCCCAATTTCCCAATTTTGTAGGATGGAGATGTGGTTGATGAGCTCTAACCCTAATTGAAGCCATTTAGGCCCATGAAGGCCCACAAGGCCCACATAGGCCCATTAAACCCTATTTGAGCCCACTTGGGCCAACAAGACCTATTTAGGTCAATTTAACTCTTTAAAGGCCTATTTGATTTCATAAAGCCCATTTAATTCATTTGAAGGCCCACATTGACCCATTAGGCCCACATAGGTCCATTAAGCCTAGTTGAGCCCACTTTGGCCCCAAAGCCCATGAAGGCCCATCATAAATAATTTAACTTTTCTCTTCCAACCCAACATCTTATTACATCCTCTCCATATTCATTATCATCTCCACTTATTAATTTTTACCCAAAAATACAAATATTACACTCTTCTTCCTACTTCCCCACTGAACCTATTTTCTCTTCACGAATCCAGCTCAATCGCTCTTCCTCACTGAGCTCAACCCCCAGCCCATCTCACCATTGATCCTGAGAATTACCCAAGAACCTCCAACCGCTGGATGGGTCGCCGAAGGAGCTCGGATTGCCGTCAGTTGTTGTCGACAAACAGGGGGCAAGAGGGGGGCAGCCATTCCACTTCAGTTGGTCTGTTAGGTCGTTAGGTGTTCTGTTGGGAGGTTAGAAGGTTGGTTAGTGGGTTTGTTAGCGCAGTGGAGGATGTTACAATGTTGGGTTTGGTTCTCTGCTGCCTATAAAAGGGGAGGTAGAGTCGGAGTTTGAGAGACCTCTTTTTTTCCCACACTAGAGAGAAGGAAAATGGAAAGCCAGGGAGTGCCAGTGGGAGAGGAGAATTTGTAGAGAAGAGAAGCAGTGGATTCCAGAGCTCCGGTGAGGCATCTCAGGCCAGGTATGCCCCTCTGATTCCTCCTAGTCTTCAATTTGTAGCTCCCTAGGTTCCCTTTCCATTTCCAGGAGCAGCTCCAAGGGATCCAGAGTGATCCCTTGGCCAGAGGAGCTCCATTGTGCCCCACCGTTGCCGTTCTCTAGCGATAGAGGTGGGGTGGGGGGCAATCCTGGAAGTGTCCTGGATCCCTGATCGCTTTCTCCACCTTCTTTTGTCTCCCCGGTGCTCCACCGCCCCTTGGATCGCCGTTCCAATGCTTCCAGCAGCCTCCATGTTGATCGCCAGAACTGCCGTCGTCGGAGAAGACAACCACCTCAGAGGTGGACTGCGCATCTCCAGCCCTCCCGCGTTGCTCTGTGCCTCCAGAAACACTCTGAAGCTTCCCACGAGCACACCAGATCCCCTAGAGCCGCTCCTCGGGCCCTTGATCGCTGCAACGATGTCGCCCGCTGGAGAGGATACCGTCGACGCTTGTCGGAGCACGTCTCCGCTCCCTACTTCTCCATTGCGCCCCAGAAGAAGCGTGGACACTCCCCGATGCTCCATGATGCCTCTACAACCGCTGGAACGCTGCGTCGCTGCCCTTTAGAGGCCCTTTCTTCCCCGTCGCCATCGCAGGAGTTCCTCAACGGTGAGGGAGGTGGGAGGACCACTCCCACCTTTTGATCCCTGACCCACTCCGTTGGATCCTCTCCTCTCACTCCCTTCTTGCATCCCGTGAGGTTTCATCTCAGATCAGGCCACAGGAAGGCCTTGTGTGCCCCTTTGGCGGTTGACGGCGGCGGAGCACCATCACCGGCGATCGTCGTTCTTTTTTTTTTTTAAAACAATTTAAAAAAACATTTATTTTAATAAACTTCTGAAACTGTATTTTCCTTGCATTTAGGTCCTTTTTGTATTACACTTTGGTCCTTTTATTACAAATAGGTCCTCCATTCATTTTTCTAAAATCTTTCGAATAAAGTTTTAACTAAAACTATTACATTTTTCACCCTGAACATTTAAAATAATGTTTTCTAAGTTTAAAACTTCAATAAAAGCCCTCTAGAGTTTTTTTAAATGTATTTTGTTTCAGGCAAATTGCATAAAACACCCTAGGTTTCCTTGGAATCTTTCTGAAAGTTCATTTTTGCTGTGGAAATTGCATAGAAGCCCTTGTATTCTTTAAATTGTTCCAGAATGCATGTTTTTGCTGGTTAATTTGCATTTAAACCCCTAGACTTTGCAGAAACTTTCCAGAATGTTCATTTCTTTGATTTATTTGCATTTAAACCCCTTGACTTATTTGAAAAACATTTTGAAGCATGTTTTCTCAGGGTAAATTGCACTTTAACCCTCTGTCTTTACTGAAATTCTTCTGGATGCTTTATTCTGCTGGGCAATTTGCAGTTTAGCCCCTGTACTTCATTAATTTTACTTTGAACGCCTGTTTTCTAAGGTAAAATGACTGTTTTGCCCCTGAGCTTTTCTGAATCATTTTTCTTGCATTTTTACCTTGAAATTCCACTGAATTGTTTTAAATGCATGTTTAGGTGGTAAAATTGCATTCTGACCCATATAGAACTTCATTTTGACTAGGAATGCACATTTGGCCCTAGATTTCCTCATAATTGCATAGAATGTGTTTTCCTATGTATTTTTGATGTCTTGGACTTCAGAACTTCTATTTTCCTCAAAATTTGGGTTTTTTGCACAAAACTCCCTAGAGTTTTCATATTTGCATTCACACTTGAATTTTGCATATCTTTTCACATCTTTCCACACAAGTTTTCTTGTCTTTTCTGCTTGGCTTTGCGCATGCTTTTCCTAGCTTGTTTCTAGCTTTGTTTTTTTGCTGTTTCCTGGATTTTTCCTCAGTTTTCGCCTTTAGATTTGTTTTGGTTTTCCATCGCCCAAGAGTGTACATTAAAAGGCTTGTCAAAGCCGACATTGTCCCGAAATGATGATTATTTTCCCCTTTTTGATTTTCTCAGATTTATCCTAATTTCCGCTGATTTGCGAGACGATTTTCGAGAATTTCTCAATTTTCACGATTTTCCTTATCGCCCAAGGGCGTACAGTAAAGTGGCATTCTCAATGCCTACATTTGTCCCTTGAATTAACTTTTTCCCTTTATTCACTTCTTTACTTTGATTTGGCATGTTTCCAATCATCTTCATGCATAGCATATAGAATAAGCAAGCACACATTCATTAGACCATTGACAGTAGGAAACCTAGAAAGACCGAGTTTTCTCGGGCGCATAGGGGTGCCTAACCCCTTCCCCATGTGTAACCAGAATCCTTACCCTTTCTTTGGCCCGCATTCATTTGTGCATTGTCCATTAGGCACGGAGCACACACATACATTCTGCATTTTATTTGATTCTCGATTTTCTTGTGTTTTTGGTTTTCCTCGTCTTTCCATTAAAAGACTAGGTGGAGACTCCTTTCCTTATCCTTTTTATCTTCCCTTGGTGTTTCCGAGTCTAGTCTCTTCCTCCAGATTCACCATCTTTCTCGTTATCATATCGAGTCTCCTCGAGTGTTTCCACTCACTCGGTAGTAGGAGAGCCGTGCAAGGGTTCCATCGGTATGGTCACACTTACCAAGTCAAGTTGTAGGTTAATGGTCCTTTCGTAAGAGTGCTAGTCATGCTCGAGGACGGAAATCACTTGACCACAACGAATTACATCCATGCATCTCGCATTTGTCTATATGGTTAGGGACCCCCTGTACCCCACTTGCCTAACCTACCATATGGACCATTCATCGGATATTGTATGTTGACTCTGTATTTGCATTTTGTACTTGAATCATGCATTCATGCATTTAGGTCTCTTGCATTGGAAGTGGAGCGCTAACGAGGTAATGTTCTTCAAGTGTGTTAGAAACCGTTAGAACGTGTGATCCTTTTAAAGCTTAAATCAAGTTCAACCTCTCTTCTTTTATTCCAATCTGAGCTAGCTCTTAAACAAGAAGCCACAAACAATTATCAGCTTTTAATTTCCTTTTTTCTTTTCAACCATTGATCGGGTAATTTGCTTAAGGTCATCTTAGTTTTTTCCCCATTGAAGTGTCACTCTACATGGTTGATAGGTCTCGACACCAGCTACGACACATAGCCCCAGCTTGACCCCTCCATGCTTGAGCCTTCAATATGATGGCAGCTTTTAATTTCCTTTTTCTTTTCAACCAGAAATCAGGTAATCTCCCCATGGTCATCATAGATTTGCCTTGTTGAAGTGACACTCTACATGGTTGATAGGCCTCGACACTGACTGCGACACATAGCCTCGACTTGACCCCTCCATGCCTGAGCCTTCAATATGACGACACCATTAGTTTATCAAACCACTTGGCTGTGCGACCATGTCCCAAAACCGAGTCTGTTCATCTTTCTTACCTTTTGGCTGTGTGACCATGTCCCAAAACCAATAGGTGTAGACTTTGTTTTGAAACCTTTTGGCAGGTTGTTTGAGAGAGAGCTCCCCATTTCAGGAAATTCTTAATGGAGAATATCTTTCTAACCTGGGAGCCGATCTTGTTCCAAGATCAACTCTAAGGAGGGGCATCTGTATATATATCGCATTTTCGCATTTCCCAGTGTTCACCTAGGTTAGGAACCCTTGAGGCACCCAAATCACATGGCTAAGGAGCTCTAACCTTTTTCTAGTTTTTCCCATGGAATTCATGAAGTATTTTCAGGTTTTTATTGTATCTCTATGGATTAAGATAAAAAATAGGAGGTAATTGTAAAAGACAATATTGTTGCTAATATAACAGGCGACAAAACTGGTTGCCACTATAAGAGGTGACAAAACTAGTTGCCACTATCAAAGGCAAAATTAGTCGCCTCTTGAAGAGGCTATAATTCTAGACGTCACAAGAACAGGCGACTGGAATCTTGGACATCTCTCTCAATATAATTTCTCATCATGGGCTTTAATATAATATTTGGGATATTTATAAATGTTATTATGATTTTTCGCATAATTATTATAATTTCTATAATTTTCCAACATTGTGATATCTATGCATATCATATAAATCATTATAAATGCTAAATAATTCTAGAAAATTATTGAAATTTGGATGACTTGATAATTAAGACTACTTATCTTTATTTTACCAAAAATAGATTTTTATGATAAGTGATCACATTTTAATGTTATAGCTTATATTTAATTCATGATAATGCTCAAAATTGAAGATAAATTCCAAAATATCCAAATGATTGCCAATCTATTTTAAACCAAATGCATCATTGATTTTAATTGAGTTTTCTCATAATTATTGAATATTTCATTTTAAAATCCAATTTACTTGACATTTTAAGTGGATTTTGAATTTGGAAATTAATTTAAAATATCTTTCAATTACGAGTATGATTTTCTGGATTGATTTGGTCAATATTTGATTATAAATTCATAATGGATATTTTATGACCTTGTGTAGACACCTCATATGTTTGCAATTGAACCGTAAACCCTAAAACTAACCTAAATCAAATTCAAAATCTAAAAACCAAATTCAAAACCCAAGAAATAATTCAAAACCCTAAACGAAATCCAAAACATAATCCAAAACCCTAGAATTAATCTAAAACCCAAGAATTGATTCAAAACCCTAAAATTAATTCAAAACATAATTCAATATCCTAGAATTAATCCAAAACCCTAGAATTGATTCAAAACCCTAAAATTAATTCAAAACATAATCCTAAACCCCAAATCAAATCCTAAACCCTAAGTCAAACCCTAAACCCTAATCTCAAACCCTAACAACCTATAACAACTTCTCATTCCATCATAACAACCTTAACTACTTCCCACTTCACCTTAACAACCTTAACCACCTCCCACATCATCTTAACAAACTTAACCACTTCCCACCTTCATCATAACAACTTATAACAACTTGTAACAATCAAAACCAACCTAACTACTTCCCACCTTCACTATAACAACCTATAACAACTTGTAATAACTTCCAACAATATCTAACTAACCTAGCCATTTGCAAGCCTATAAATACTCCCCCCATTTGCAAGAGAAAAAAAGGGAAAAAGGAGAGAGGAAAAACTTGGAAAATTGAGAGGTGAGTTACCAAGGTATTTTCTCTCAACCAAAGCAACCAGAGAGGTCTAGGAGCAAAGAGGAAGCTCAGGGAAGGGAAGAATTCCAGTTTCAGGCCAACTCTGGCGAGCTCTGGTGACCGCCGACGACCTCCGGTGATCATCTCCATTGTCTGATCAGGTACGCCCTCCACTGACCTCAATTTTCATCAAAAGTGATCTCCTATGTCTTCCTCCTTCATCCCCAACTGATTACAGCAGTGCTAGAGGGTTTCCCTGGTTGGAATCGCAGTTTCACAGGTTGTCGGACGCATTTTCCGGCGACGTAGGTGGGGGGCACGAATCCAATGATTGATTCGTGCCCCAATGTGCTCAATCATCTCGAGTTGATCCTCCTCTAGCTTCTCTAATCCTTTGGACGCCTCGTCGATCCCTCTACAAGCCTCTAGAAGAAGCCCACTGAAAGCGCAGTCGCCAGTGCTAGAGAAGAAGACCACTGTGGAACGTGATCTGGCACTCCACGCATCGCAGCGATCCTCTGACCCCTGGAAACGTTCTCCGGCACTCCACCAACGCACCGGAAGTGTCCACGCCACAAATTTAGCCCCGATCCTCCTCTATAATCGCCATTGCTGGAGCACCACTAGAGCGAGATCCAGGGATCAGGTGTGACACCTCTTCTTGCTTCTAGGGGGTGGAATCTTCTCCTCTTCGCTCTCCCAAGCTTCCAGAAGCCTTGGATCGATGCACCGTAGCCTCCAGGACTTCCTTCTTCCCAGGGACCGTCGTTGGAACTACGTTGACGGCAAGGGAGTTGGGAGGAGGTTTCCAGTCATCAAGCACCTGATCCAAACTGATGGATCTCTTCCTCTTCCTCTCTTCTTGCTCCCAATGGGATTTGATGCATGATCAGGCATCGAGATGCCCTGGAAAGGCATCCTAGACGGTAGTCGACGGTGAGGATCCGTCGTTGGCGGTCGTCGCATGTTTTTCTTAAAAAGGAAAAATTGTTTTCTTTTGAAAAGCTTCTGATCATTTTATTTTCTTACAAATAGGTCCTTATTTCTTGCATTTAGGTCCTTGCATATGTTTTTTAAATCATTTTAATAATATTTGTTTTGGAGAAATGCAATGTGACCCCTGCAAATCTTTCTTAATGTTTTCCAGGCTTTAAAATTTGACATAAACCACTAACTTGCTTTTAATTCATCTTCATGTCCAATATTTTGCATAAAAAGCCCTAAACTTTATTCAAATTGTTCTGAATTCATAACATGTCTGGCACAATTGCCAATTCATCTTCAAATGGTTCCCCAGAAAGCACAATATTTGCTTAAATGTATCCAAAATTGCATTTTTAACCCTGAACATCTAGTTTCACATAGAATGCATATTTTTTAGGGAGAAATTTGCATGTCAGTCCCTGAAATTTCTTGTTTTCGAACAAAAACAATTTTTCTTGCACATTTAACCATGAATTACTTCAGAATTGTCTTAAACACATGTTTAATGTCAAAATTGCATATTGAACCCTAGGGATCTTCAATTTGACCAAAAATGCACAGTTTTGCACATTTGACCTCTAATTTCTTCAAAATTACATAAAATGCATTTGCTATGTATTTTTATTGATTTAGCCTCAAAATTTAAGTTTTAACACAAAACATGTGAATTTTGCACAAAAGGCCCTATAACTTACAATTTTTCATTCACACATGCATTTCGTACATTTTGTTCCCTTTTTCATGCATATTTTCTCATGCCTTCTTTCTTGCATTATGCACACTTCCAATTCATTTTCAAGCTTGACTTTTCCATTGTTTCCCAGATTTCTTTCAACTTTTACGATTTTGATTTGATTTGGTTTTCCATCGCCTGAGGGGATACATTAACAAGCTTGACATGCTGACATTGACTCGAATGAGGATTTTTTTCTCCAATTTGATTTTCTCAGATTTCTTCAAGTTTTTGCTATTTTGTGTAACACTTTCTGAGTATTCCCGATTTTCCTCATCGCCCACGGGCGTACAGTAAAGTGGCATTTGCAATGCCTACATTGTCTCTCAGATTATCTTTTTTTTTCCTTTTATTCATTTATTCTTTTTGATTTGGCATGTTTTTGCAGTCATTTTAAGCATGTGCATTCAGAGTAGATAAACATACCCCTAATAGACCATTAGCAAGTAGGAAACCTAGAAAGACCGAGTTCATCGACCCCATAGGGGTGCCTAACTCCTTTCCCATGCGTAACAAGAATCCCTACCCTTTCTCTGGCCCACATTGATTTGTGCACTACCTCCATTAAGCACTGTGACAATGCCAATGGAACCCTTGCGCGGCTCTCCTACTACTCAGTGTGCGAAAACACACTAGGAGAATCGATACTGTCACGACGAAAATGGTGAATCCGGAGGAAGAGACTAGACCCGAAAACACCAAGGGAAGACAAAAAGGATAAGGAAAGGAGTCGCCACCTAGTCTTTTAATGGAAAGACGAGGAAAACAAAAAAAAAACAAGAAAATCGAGAAGCAAATAAGATGCAGAATGTATGTGTGTGCCCTGTGCCTAATGGACAATGTGCAAATGAATGCGGGCCAGAGAAAGGGTAAGGATTTTGGTTACGCATGGGGAAGGGGTTTGGCACCCCCATGTGCCCAAGAAACTTGATCTTTCTAGGTTTCCTACTGTCATTGGTCAGCTAAATGTATGCTTGGTTATTCTATATGCTCATGCATGAAGATGATTGAAAACATGCCAAATCAAAGTAAAGAAATGAAATAAAGGGAAAAAGTTAATCTGAGGGTCAAATGTAGGCATTGAGAATGCCACTTTACTGTACACCCTTGGGTGATGAGGAAAATCGTGGAAATCGAGAAATTCTCGGAAAGCGTCTCGCAAAACAGCAGAAATTGGGATAAATCTGAGAAAATCAAAAAGGGGAAAATAATCCTCATTCCGGGACAATGTCGCCTTTGACAAGCCTTTTAATGTACGCCCTTGGGCGATGGAAAACTAAAACAAATCTAAAGGCGAAAATCAAGGAAAAATCTGGGAAACGGCGAAAAAACAAAACTAGAAACGAGCTAGGAAAGGCATGCGCAAAGCCAAGCAGAAAAGACAAGAAAACTTGTGCGGAAAGATGTGAAAAGATATGCAAAATGCAAGTGTGAGTGCAAATATGAAAAATCTAGGGGGTTTTGTGCAAAAAACCCAAATTCTGAGGAAAATTGAAGTTCTGAAGCCCAAGTCATCAAAAATACATAGGAAAGCACATTCTATGCAATTATGAAGAAATCTGGGGCCAAATGTGCATTCCTAGTAAAAATGAAGTTTCCTAGGGGTCAGAATGCAATTTTACTACCTAAACATGCATTTAAATCAATTCTGCATAAAATCAGGTTAAAAATGCAAGAAAAATGTCTCAGAAATGATCTAGGATGTTTCATGGGCGAAATGGTCATTTTACCCTAGAAAATAGGCATTCAGAGTAAAATCAATGAAGTACAGGGGCTAAACTCTAAATTGCCCAGTAGAACAAAGCATCTAGAAAAATTTCAGTAAAGATAGAGGGTTAAAGTGCAATTTATCCTGAGTAAACATGCTCCATAGAAGTTTTAAAAACAAATTCGGGGGTTTAAATGCAAATAAACCCAAGAAATGAACATTCTGGAAAGTTTTTGCAAAGTCTAGGGGTTTAAATGCAAATTAACCATCATAAATGTGCATTCTGGAACATTTGAAAGAATACAAGGGCTTCAATGTAATTTCCACAGCAAAAATGAACTTTCATAAAGATTCCAAGGAAACCTAGGGTGTTTTTATGCAATTTTCTTGAAACAAAATACATTTTAAAAAAACTCTGGAGGGCTTTTATAAAAGTTTTAAATTCAGAAAACATTATTTTAAATGTTCAGGGTAAAACATGTAATATTTTCAGTTAAAACTTTATTCGAAATATTTATGAAAAATGATAAAAGGACCTAAATGTAATAAAAGGTCCTAAAAATAATGCCAGAAGGACCTAAATGAAAGAAAAACAATGTTTCTGAAGTTTATTAAAATAAATGTTTTATAAAAAAAATTTTAATTGAAAAAAAGAAACGACGGTCGCCGGCGACGACCGCCAGAGGGGGCAAACAAGGCCTTCCTGTGGTTTGATCTAAGATTAGACTTCATGGGAGGCAAGAAGAAGGTGAGGGGAAGTGATCCATCGGAGTGGATCGAGCAGCTAACGGTGGAAGCGGGCCTCCCACCTACCTCACCGTCGAGGTGCACCAACGACAGCGTTGGAGAAGAAAGAGGTCTGTCAAGGCTGCGGCACGGCAATCCAGGGCTTCTGGAGGCTTCGGGGTGTTGAGTCGAGTGCTCCCTATCAATCCTTAGTGAAATAGGCTGCTCGAGCGAGTTCTCTGATCAATCACGACGGCACTTCGGCGACGGCGGTTGCGGAGGCGGTCCGGGGCTCAATCCACGGTACTGGTCGCTCTGGGAGCTCGAGGGCATGCAGTGGGAAGTTTTTGGACGATTGGGGCAGCGTGAGGGCTAGAGGCTAGTGCAGTTGCTCTGGATCCCGTCGTCTTCTCCGGCGACGGCGGGACTGGAGCAGTTTTCCGGCAGTCTCATGCAGAGCTGTCGAGAGCGGTGGAGCGGCGATGCAAGGAGCGAAGAAGCTTGAGGATGACCAGAGGAGGACGAGAGAGCGCTCGGGGGTCCAGGAGACTCTCTGGATTCCCCCCCCACCTCTATTGCCGAAGAGCGGCGACGACAGGGCACGACGGAGCTCCGTTGGCCAAAGGATCACTCTAGATCCCTTGGAAACGCCCCAGGAAGAGAAGGAGAACCTAGACAACCAAAAATAAAGACCAGGAGGGATCAGAGGAATCTAACCTGACCTGGAGAAACTTTGCACCTCACCGGAGTTCTAGAAATGGTTGTCGCTCCTCTCTACGATGGCTCTGGCACTCTGCTCCTCTCTCCATTGCTCACAGCTTTCTCCCGTGCGGTCCCAGTCTGCAATTCACTGCCTCTACCTCTCCTTATATAGGTGAGCTGCAACCCAACAAACCACTCTAGCAGGGCACTCGACACGTAACAGAATCAATAACAAACTCCTAATCGAAGTCGTAACGACTCTGCAGACAACAATTGGCTATCCCCCTCACGCTCCAATCTGTCCCCTGCTCACCGACAGGGATCAACGGCAATCCAATGCCTCCAACGATGGCTAATCCAATGGCTGGGGCAGCTTGGGTGGCTGATGATCCAGTGATGAGATGGACTGGAGGCTGAGCTCAGTGAGTAAGAATGGTTCAGGCTAAATTCATGGGAGATTGGTGAAGAAGTGAGTGAGTTCAGTGAGAAGGGAGGCTTATGTTATTTTGGTAAAAAAAAAAGGTAAATGATTTATGTATGTGGAGAAGGAGAAATAAAATATGGATTGGAAGAAAAGAAATGGGTTAAATTGTTCATGGTGGGCCTTCATGGGCTTTTGGGTTCAATTTGGGCTTAATGGGCCTATATAGGCCTTGTGGGCCCCCATTGGTCCAAATGGGCTGAATGGGCCTAAATGGGCTAAATGAACCTTTAATGAATTGAATGGGCCGAAGAAAGGCTAAATGGGCCTAAACAAGTCTTGTGGGCCCAAGTAAGCTCAATTATGGTTTAATGGGCCTATATGGGCCCAAGTGGGCTTCCATGAATTAAATGGGCCTAATGAGCGTGAGAGCTCAGCCACCACATCTCCATCCTGCAAAATCAGAAAATTGGGGTGTCTACAGGCACGGAGCATGCATATGTTTTCTTCGCCTTGATTTCTTTTAGTTTTTCCTATGTGTTTGGTTTTCCTCGTCCTTCCATTAAAAGACTAAGTGGCGACTCCTTTCCTTATCATTTTCTTATTTCTTCATGGTGTTTCCGAGCCCAGTCATCCTCTTCGGATTCACCATCTTTGCCGTGACCGTATCGGGACTCCTCGTGTGCTTCCACGCACATAGGAGAGTCGTGTAGGGTTCCATTGGCATGGTCACACCTTGATTTCCAAAATTATGCCTTTTTAGTAGCTCGTTGTCACATGGCCTAGTGACTAGTTGACATAGCAAGTTTCTTGCCATCTAGTTGCTAATTCACCGCATGTACTGAATCAATGATCTTCTGTCATGTCGCCTGTATGAGTGGCAACATAGAGATTTTATCGCTTGTCCTATAGGCGATGAGATTTATAAATGATTTTTTGCCATATTTTATAAGTTTAGTCCTGGCCCTTGATCTATATCTCGTCTCTGATGAGATCCTTAGCCCCCACTCTATAAATTGACCCCTAGGTCAAGAGTTTGAAAGTGAGGCATTTCAAAATTTCTGAGTCATTAGAAACCCTAGAGAGTTTGAGAGAGAGTTCCTAAGAGAGAAAAAGAAAGCTTTCAGCCCCTCCTCCATGTTCCAATCCATAGAAGCTCAGATCCACTAGAGATCCAACCTCTCTTCTAAAGACATAGTGCACCTCCAGAGCTCTGTCAAGTCTCCACTTCAACCAACCCCCACGTCAAGGCACCAAGGGTGAAGGGAGTATATTCCTTTTTTCATTATTTCATCATAAAAAAAGTTGTATACATTATTAGCCCATGATAAATGCATACGGGGAACCACCCCATGGTTAGTATTTAGTTGCATATTTATGTTTTATGTCTTTTTTTATTTTTCTTACTACACCTAGTCTAATCTAGATTTACTTTATTTTTCTTGTTTGTTTTGAAGGGAAGGATACTACATGCACACGAGGACGCCACTGGGCAGCATCCTAGCGCCGACCTAGTGAACCGAGAACCTACACAACCACAACTCCACCACAACTCCCATAGGCGTCTTGTCAGCCAACCACATCAGCAAAAGACATGTGGTGATTACAAAGGTTATCGAAGTGAGTGGACACGACGATGATCTTCAAAAAACCCCATGTCCCCTTCCACAGACACCAAACAACAAAAGACAACAACAGCACACATCTATGAAGCCTCTCGCTTCACCCAGATGCAATAATAGGATGACAGAGCAATAGACATCCTCCACACCGTTACAAGACAAACCAAACAAACAATAGACAACAGACATGGATGACAACAACATACAAGGAATAGTCAGATAGCAACCAATGAAACAAAACAAGCAACAAGCAACAACCAATAAGCAACAACAATCATTAGTAGCCAAAACAATCAATCATCCAATCAGCAACTAGTCATGGAGGCTACACAAGAGCCAGCCAACCACAACACCTCTCCTTCCCTAAAAAACACCAACAACCCAACACAGGATGCTGATATGGAAAACACGTCCTCTCGCTGGCTAACGTGGGGTGTCTAACCCACTTAAAGGAATTAGGGTATCCCTCTTGTGACCATGCTGGTGGAACCCATAGGTGCGGTTCACCAAACCTACTCCGGTGTGCGGAAACACACTGGGAGGTCCAATACAGTCACGGCGAAAATGGTGAATCCGGAGGAAGAGACAAGGCTCGGAAACACCAAAGGGAAGACAAAAAGGATAAGGAAAGGAGTCGCCACCTAATCTTTTAATGGAAAGACGAGGAAAACCAAAACAAACACAAGAAA
>JAMKQA010003388.1:0-21786 GCA_024699735.1 Posidonia australis
GGAACCAACGACTCGGATCACCTCCAGATCAGAGGAGTCTCGAGAAAAGGATAGATGGTTGGTCCTAGGCTATAAGGAACCAATGACTCGGATCACCTTCGGATCAGAGGAGTCTCGAGAAAAGGATTGATGGTTGGTCCTAGGCTTTAAGGAACTAACGAGTCAGACCACCTACGGATCCGAGGAGTCTCGAGAAATGGATAGATGGTTTGTCCTAGGCTATAAGGAACCAAGGACTCGGATTACCTACGGAAAAGAGCAGTCGCGTGAAAAGGATTGAAGGTTGGTCCCAGGCTATAAGGAACCGACGACTCAGATCACCTCTGGATCAGAGGAGTCTCGAGAAAAGGATAGATGGTTGGTCCTAGGCTATAAAGAACGAACGACTCAGATCACCTTTGGATCAGAGGAGTCTCGAGAAAAGGATAGATGGTTGGTCCAAGGCTATAAGGAACCAACGACTCTGGTCAACTCCAGATCAGAGGAGTCTTGAGAAAAGGATAGATGGATCGTTGGTCCTAGGCTAAATGGAACCAACGACTCGGATCCCCTCCGGATCAGAGGAGTCTCCAGAAAAAAACAGATGGTTTGTCCTAGGCTATATGGAACCAACGATTCGGATCACCACCGAATTAGAGGAGTCTCGAGAAAAGGATAGATGGTTTGTCCAAGGCTATAAGGAACGAAAGACTCGGATCACCTCTGGATCAAAGGAGTCTCGACAAACGGATAGAAGGTTAGTCCAAGGATATAAGGAACCAACGACTAGGATCACCTCAGGATCAGAGGTGTCCAGAGAAAAGGATAGATGGTTGGTTGGTCCTTGGCAATATGGAACCAACGACACGGATGCCCGCTATATCAGAGGAGTCTCGTGAAATGAAGACATGGTTTGTCCTAGGCTACATGGAACCAACGACTCGGATCACCTCTAGATCAGAGGAGTCTCGAGAAAAGGCTAGATGGTTGGTCCTAGGCTATGAGGAGCCAATGACTCGGGTCAACTCCGGATCAGAGGAGTCTCGAGAATAGGATTGATTGTTGGTCCTAGGCTATTAGGAACCAACGACTCGGATCACGTTCGGATCAGAGGAGTCTCGAGAAAAGGATAGATGGTTGGTCTTTGGCTATCAGTAACCAACGACTCGGATCACGTCCAGATCAGAGGTGTCTCGAGAAATGGATGGATGGTTGGTCCTAGGCTATAAGGAAGCAACGACTCCGATCACCTCTGGATCAGAGGATTCTCGAGAATTGGATTGATGGTTGGTCCTAGGCTATAAGGAACCAACGACTTGGGTCACCATTGGATCGGAGGAGTCTCGAGAAAAGTGTTGATGGTTTTTTGGTCCTAGGCTATATGGAACCAACGACTCTGATCCCCTCTGGATCAGAGGAGTCTCGATAAAAGGACAGATGGTTTGTCCTAGTCCATGAGGAACCAACGACTCGGATCACCTCTAGATCAGAGGAGTCTCGAGAAAAGTATAGATGGTTGGTCCTAGGCTATACGGAACCAACGACTCTGGTCACCTACGGATCAGAGGAGTCTCGATAAAAGGATAGATGGTTGGTTGGTCCTAGGCTATGTGGAACCAACATCGCGGATCCCCTCCGGATCAGGGGAGTCTCGAGAAAAGGACAGATGGTTTGTCCTACGCTATAAGGTACCAACGACACAAATCTCCTTCGGATCAGAGGAGTCTTGAGAAAAGGATAGATGGTTGGTCCTTGGCTATAAGGACTCAACGACTCGGATCACCACCAAATTAGAGGAGTCTCGAGAAAAGGACAGATGGTTGGTCCTAGGTTATAAGGAACCAACGACTCGGATCACCTCCGCATCAATGGAGTCTTGAGAAAAAGATTGATGGTTAGTCCTAGGCTATATGGAACCAACGACTTAGATCATCTCCGGATCAGAGGTGTCTCGAGAAAATGATAGATGGTTGGTCCTAGGTTATAGGGAACCAAGGACTCGGATCACCACTGGATCGGATGTGTCTCGAGAAAAGGATAGATGGTTGGTCCTAGGCTATAAGGAACCAACGACTCGGGTCACCTCCGGATCTGTGGAGTCTCGAGAAATGGATAGATGGTTGGTTGGTACTTGGCCATAAGGAACCAATGACTCGGATCACCTCTGGATCTGAGGAGTCTCGAGAGAAGGATAGATGGTTGGTCCAATGCAAGTAGGAACCAACGACTCGGATCACCTCTAAATCGGAGGTGTCACGAGAAAAGGATAGATGGTTGGTCCTAGGCTATAAGGAACCAACAACTCGGGTCACCTCCGAATCAGAGGTGTCCCAAGAAAAGGATAGATGGTTGGTCCTAGGCTATATGGAACCAACGACTCGGGTCACCTCCGGATCAGTGGAGTCTCGAGAAAAGGACAGTTGGTTAGCCCTTGGTTATAAGGAACCAACGACTCGGATCACCACCGGATTAAAGGAGTGTCGAGAAAAATATAGATGGTTGGTCGAAGGCTATAAGGAACCGAAGACTCGTATCACCTTCGGATCAATGGTGTCTCGAGAAAAGGATAGATGGTTAGTCCTAGTCTATACGGAACCAACGACTCGGATCACGTCTGGATCTGAGGAGTCTCGAGAAAAGGAAAGATGGTTGGTCCTAGGCTATAAGGAACCAACGACTCGGATCACCTCCGGATTAGAGGAGTCTCGAGAAATAGATAGATGATTGGTCGACGGCTATAAGGAACCAACGACTCGGATCACCTTCATATCAAAGGTGTCTCGAGAAAAGGATAGATTGTTAGTCCTAGGCTATAAGGAACCAACGACTCGGATCACCTACGGATCAATGGTGTCTCGGGAAAAGGACAGATGGTTGGTTGGTCCACGGCTATATGGAACGAAGGAATCGGTTGCCCTCCGGATCAGAGGTGTCTCGGGAAAAGGACAGATGGTTTGTCCAAGGCTATAAGGAACCGACGACTCAGATCACCTCCGGATCAGAGGAGCCTCGAGAAAGGATAGTTGGTTGGTCCTATGCTATAAGGAACCAACGACTCGTATCACCTCCGTATTAGGGGTGTCTCGAGAAAAGGATAGATGGTTGGTCGTAGGCTATACGGAACCAACGACTCAGATCACCTCTGGATCAAAGGAGTCTCATGAAATGGATAGATGGTTACTCCTAGGCAATAAGGAACCAACGACTCGGATCACCTCCGGATTAGAGGAGTCACGAGAAACGGATAGATGGTTGGTCCTAGGCTATAAGAAACCAACGACTCGAGAAAAGGGTAGATGGTTGGTCCTAGGCAATAAGGAACCAACGACTCGAGTTAACACTGGATCAGAAGAGTCTCGAGAAAAGGATCGATGGTTGGTCCTAGGCTATAAGGAACCAATGACTCGGATGACCTTCGGATCAGAGGAGTCTCGAGAAAAGGATTGATGGTTGGTCCTAGGCTTTAAGGAACCAATGACTCGGATCACCTCCGGGTCCGAGGAGTCTCGAGAAACGGATAGATGGTTTGTCCTAGGCTATAAGGAACCAAGGACTCAGATCCCCTCCGGATCAGAGCAGTCTCAAGAAAAGGATTGAAGGTTCGTCCTAGGCTATGAGGAACCAACGACTCGGATCTCCTCCAGATCAGAGGAGTCTCGAGAAAAGGATAGATGGTTCGTCCTAGGCTATAAAGAACCAACGACTCAGATCACCTTTGGATCAGACGAGTCTCGAGAAAAGGATATATGGTTGGTCCTAGGCTATAAGGAACCAATGACTCTGGTCACCTCTGGATCAGAGGAGTCTTGAGAAAAGGATAGATGGTTCGTTGTTCCTAGGCTAAATCGATCCAACGACTCGGATCCCCTTTGGATCAGAGGAGTCTCCAGAAAAGGACAGATGGTTTGTCCAAGGCTATAAGGAACCAACGATTCGAATCACCACCGGATTAGAGGAGTCTCAAGAAAAGGATAGATGGTTTGTCCTAGGCTATAAGGAACCAACGACTCAGATCACCTCCAGATCAAAGGAGTCTCGACAAACGGATAGAAGGTTAGTCCTAGGCTATAAGGAACCAACGACTAGGATCACCTCCGGATCAGAGGTGTCACGAGAAAAGTATAGATGGTTGGTCCTCGGCTATAAGGAACCAAGGACTCATATCACCTCTGGATCAGAGGTGTCTCGAGAAGAGGATAGATGGTTGGTTGGTCCTTGGCTATATGGAACCAACGACTCAGATCCCCTCTATATCAGAGGAGACTCGTGAAAAGAAGAGATGGTTTGTCCTAGGCAACATGGAACAAACGACTCAGATCACCTCTAGATAAGAGGAGTCTCGAGAAAAGGATAGAAGGTTGGTCCTAGGCTATAAGGAGCCAATGACTCGTGTCAAATCTGGATCGAAGGAGTCTCGAGAATAGGATAGATGGTTGGTCCAAGGCTATTAGGAACCAACGACTCGGATCACCTTCAGATCAGAGGAGTCTCGAGAAAAGGATTGATGGTTAATCCTAGGCTATAAGGAACCAACGACTCGGATCACGTCCACATCAGAGGTGTCTCGAGAAATGGATGGATGGTTGGTCCTAGGCTATATGGATGCAACGACTCCGATCAACTCTGGATCAGAGGATTCTCAAGAATTGGATAGATGGTTGGTCCTAGGCTATAAGGAACCAACGACTCGGGTCACCACCGGATCAGAGGAGTCTCGAGAAAAGTATAGATGGTTTGTTGGTGCTAGGCTATATGGAACCAACGACTCGGATCCCCTCCGGATCTGAGGAGTCTTGAGAAAAGGACAGATGGTATGTCCTAGTCTCTGAGGAACCAACGACTCGGATCACCTCTGGATCCGAGGTGTCTCGAGAAAAGGATAGATGGTTGGTCCTAGGCTATAAGGAACCAACGACTCGGGTCACCTCCGGATCAGAGGAGTCTCGAGAAAAGGATTGATGGTTGGTTGGCCCTAGGCTACATGGAACCGACATCGCGGATCCCCTCCGGATCTGGGGAGTCTCGAGAAAAGGACAGATGGTTTGTCCGAGGCTATAAGGTACCAACGACACCGATCTCCTCCGGATCCGAGGAGTCTAGAGAAAAGGATAGATGGTTGGTCCTTCGCTATATGAAATCAATGACTCGGATCACCTCCAGAATAGTGGAGTATCGAGAAAAGGACAGATGGTTGGTCCTAGGCTATAAGGAACCAACGACTCGGGTCACCTCCGCATCAAAGGAGTCTCGAGAAAAAGATTGATGGTTAGTCCTAGGCTATATGGAACCAACGACTCGGATCACCTCCGGATCAGAGGTGTCTCGAGAAAACGATAGATGGTTGGTCCTAGGCTTTAAGGAACCAAGGACTCGAATCACCACTGGAACGGATGTGCCTCAAGAAACGGATAGATGGTTGGTCCTAGGCAATAAGGAACCAACGACTCGGGTCACCTCCAGATCTGTGGAGTCTCGAGAAATGGATAGATGGTTGGTTGGTACTTGGCTATAAAGAATCAAGGACTCGGATCACCTCTGGATCAGAGGAGTCTCGAGAGAAGGATAGATGGTTGGTCCTATGCTATAAGGAACCAATGACTCGGATCATCTCCGGATCAGAGGAGTCTCGAGAAAAGGATAGATGGTTGGTCCTAGGCAATAAGGAACCAACGACTCGAGTCAACACTGGATCAGAGGAGTCTAGATAAAAGGATAGATGGTTGGTTGCTCCTAGGCTATATGGAACCAACATCGCGGATCCCCTCCGGATCGGGGGAGTCTCATGAAAAGGACCGATGGTTTGTCCGAGGCTATAAGGAACCAACGACACCGATCTCCTCCAGATCCGAGGAGTCTTGAGAAAAGGATAGATGGTTGGTCCTTCGCAATAAGGAATCAACGACTCGGATTACCTCCAGAATAGAGGAGTCTCGAGAAAAAGACAGATGGTTGGTCCTAGGCTATAAGGAACCAACGACTCGGATCACCTCCGCATCAAAGGAGTCTCGAGAAAAAGATTGATGGTTAGTCCTAGGCTATATGGAACCAACGATTCGGATCACCTCCGGATCAGAGGTGTCTCGAGAATAGAATAGATGGTTGGTCCTACGCTATAAGGAACCAACGACTCGGGTCACCTCCAGATCTGTGGAGTCTCTAGAAATGGATAGATGGTTGGTTGGTACTTAGCTATAAAGAACCAATGACTAGGATCACCTCTGGATCAGAGGAGTCTCTAGAGAAGGATAGATGGTTGGTCCTATGCTATAAGGAACCGACGACTCGGAACACCTCCGGATCAGAGGAGTCTCGAGAAAAGGATAGATGGTTGGTCCTAGGCAATAAGGAACCAACGACTCGAGTCAACACTGGATCAGAGGAGTCTCGAGGAAAGGATAGATGGTTGGTCCTAGGCTATAAGGAACCAACGACTCAGATCACCTTCGGATCAGAGGAGTCTCGAGAAAAGGATTGATGGTTGGTCCTAGGCTTTAAGGAACCAACGACTCGGATCACCTCCATATCTGAGGAGTCTCGAGAAAAGGATAGAAGGTTTGTTGTAGGCTATATGGAACCAAGGACTCGGATCACCTCCGGATTAGAGCTGTCTCGAGAAAAGGATTGAAGGTTGGTCCTAGGCTATGAGGAACCCACGACTCGGATCTCCTCTGAATCAGAGGAGTCTCGAGAAATGGATAGATGATTCTACCTAGGCTCTAAAGAACTAACGACTCGGATCGCCTCTGGATCAGAGAAGTCTCGAGAAAAGGATAGATGGTTGGTCCTAGGCTATAAGGAACCAACGACTCGGGTCACCTCCGGATCAGAGGAGTCTTGAGAAAGGGTTAGATGGTTCGTAGTTCCTAGGTTAAATGGAACCAACGACACGGATCCCCTCCGGATCAGAGGAGTCTCCAGAAAAGGACCGATCGTTGGTCCTAGGGTATAAGGATCCAACGATTCGGATCACCACCGGATTAGAGGAGTCTCGAGAAAAGGATAGATGGTTAGTCCTAGGCTATATGGAACCAACGACTCGGATCACTTCTAGATCAAAGGTGTCACGAGAAACGTATAGATGGTTGGTCCTAGGCTATTAGGAACCAACGACTCGGATCACCTTCGGATCAGAGGAGTCTCGAGAAAAGGATAGATGGTTTGTCCTAGGCTATAAGGAACCAACGACTCGGATCTCCACCGGATCTGAGGAGTCTCGAGAAAAGGATAGATGATTGGTCCTAGGCTATGAGGAACCAACGACTCGGATCACGTCCAGATCAGAGGTGTCTCGAGAAATGGATGGATGGTTGGTCCTAGGCTATAAGGAAGCAACGACTCCGATCACCTCTGGATCAGAGGATTCTCGAGAATTGGATAGATGGTTGGTCCTAGGCTATAAGGAACCAACGACTCGGGTCACCATCGGATTGGAGGAGACTCGAGAAAAGTATAGATGGTTTGTTGGTCCTAGGCTATATGGAACCAACGACTTGGATCCCCTCCGGATCAGAGGTGTCTCGAGAAAAGGACAGATGGTTTGTCCAAGTCTATGAGGAACCTACGACTTGGATCACCTCTGGACCAGAGGTGTCTCGAGAAAAGAATAGATGGTTGGTCCTTGGCTATAAGGAACCAACGACTAGGGTCACCTCCTGATCAGAGGAGTCTCGAGAAAAGGACAGATGGTTTCTCCTTGTCTATAAGGAACCAACGACTCCTATCACCTCTGGATCAGAGGAGTCTCGAGAAAAGGATAGATGGTTGGTCCTAGTCTATAAGGAACCAACGACTCGGATCACCACCGGATTAAAAGTGTATCGAGAAGAAGACAGATGGTTCGTCCTAGGCTGCAAGGAGCCAACGACTCGGATCACACCTGAATCAAAGGTGCCTCGAGAAACGGATAGACGGTAAGTCCTTGGCAATAAGGAACCAACGACTCGGATCACCATCGGGTCTGAGGTGTCTCGAGAAAAGGATAGATGGTTGGTCCTAGGCTATAAGGAACCAACGACTCGGGTCACCTCTGGATCTGAGGAGTCTCGAGAAAAGGATAGATGGTGGGTTGGTCCAAGGCTATGTGGAGCCAACATCGCGGATCCCCACCGGATCAGGGGAGTCTCGAGAATAGGACAGATGGTTTGTCCTAGGCTATAAGGAACCAACGACACAGATCTCCTCTGGATCAAAGGAGTCTTGAGAAAAGGATAGATGGTTGGTCCTTGGCTATAAGCAATCAACGACTCGGATCACCTCCAGATTAGAGGAGACTCGAGAAAAGGACAGAGGGTTGGTCCTAGGTTGTAAGGAACCAACGACTCGGATCACCTCCACATCAAAGGAGTCTCGAGAAAAAGATTGATGGTTTGTCCGAGGCTATATGGAACCAACGACTCAGATCTCCTCCGGATCAGAGGTGTCTCGAGAAAACGATAGATGGTTGGTCCTAGGTTTAAGGATCCAAGGACTCAGATCACCACTGGATCGGATGTGTCTCGAGAAAAGGATAGATGGTTGGTCCTAGGCTATAAGGAACCAACGACTCGGGTCACCTCCGGATTTGTGGAGTCTCGAGAAATGGATAGATGGTTGGTTGGTACTTGGCAATAAGGAACCAATGACTCGGATCACCTCTGGATCGGAGGTGTCTCGAGAGAAGGATAGATGGTTGGTCCTATGCTATAAGGTACCAACGACTCGGATCACCTCCGCATCAGAGGAGTCTCGAGAAAAGGATAGATGGTTTGTCCTAGGCAATAAGGAACCAACGACTCGAGTCTACATTGGATCGGAGGAGTCTCGAGAAAAGGATAGATGGTTGGTCCCAGGCTATAAGGAACCAACGACTCGGATCGCCTTCGGATCAGAGGAGTCTTGAGAAAAGGATTGATGGTTGGTCCTAGGCTTTAAGGAACTAACGACTCGGACCACCTCCGGATCCGAGGAGTCTTGAGAAACGGATAGATGGTTTGTCCTAGGCTATAAGGAACCAAGGACTCGGATCACCTACAGATCAGAGCAGTCTCGAGAAAAGGATTGAAGGTTGGTCCTAGGCTATGAGGAACCAACGACTTGGATCTCCATCGGATAAGAGGAGTCTCGAGAAAAGGATAGATGGTTGGTCCAAGGCTATAAAGAACCAACGACTCGGATCACCTCTGGATCAGAGGAGTCTCGAGAAAAAGATAGATGGTTCGTTGGTCCTTGGCTAAATGGAACCAACAACTCGGATCCCCTCCGGATCAGAGGAGTCTCCAGAAAAGGACAGATGGTTTGTCCTAGGCTATATGGAACCAACGATTCGGATCACCACCGGATTAGAGGTGTCTCGACGAAAGGATAGATGGTTTGCCCTTGGCTATAAGGAACCAAAGACTCGGATCACCTTTGGATCAAAGGCGTCTCGACAAACGGATAGAAGGTTAGTCCTATGCTATAAGGAACCAACGACTAGGATCACCTCCGGATCAGAGGTGTCATGAGAAAAGTATAGATGGTTGGTCCTCGGCTATAAGGAACCAGGGACTCAGATCACCTCGGGGTCAGAGGTGTCTCGAGAAAAGGATAGATGGTTGGTTGGTCCTTGGCTATATGGAACCAACGACTCGGATGCCCGCTATATCAGAGGAATCTCGTGAAAAGAAGAGATGGTTTGTCCTAGGTTATATCGAACCAATGACTCGGATCACCTCTGGATCATAGGAGTCTCGAGAAAAGGCTAGATGGTTGGTCCTAGGCTATGAGGAGCCGATGACTCGGGTCAACTCTGGATCAAAGGTGTCTCGAGAATAGGATTGATTGTTGGTCGTAGGCTATTAGGAACCAACGACTCGGATCACGTTCGGATCAGAGGAGTCTCGAGAAAAGGATAGATGTTTGGTCCTTGGCTATGAGGAACCAACGACTCGGATCACGTCCTGATCAGAGGTGTCTCGAGAAATGGATGGATGGTTGGTCCTAGGCTATAAGGAAGCAATGACTCCGATCACCTCTGGATCAGAGGATTCTCGAGAATTGGATTGATGGTTGTTCCTAGGCTATAAGGAACCAACGACTCGGGTCACCACCGGATCGGAGGATCTCGAGAAAAGTGTAGATGGTTTGTTGGTCCTAGGCTATATGCAACCAATGACTCGGATCCCCTCCGGATTAGAGGAGTCTTGAGAAAAGACAGATGGTTTGTTCTTGTCCATAAGGAACCAACGACTCGGATCACCTCTGGATCAGAGGAGTCTCGAGAAAAGGATAGATGGTTGGTCCTAGGCTATAAGGAACCAACGACTCGGGTCACCTCCGGATCAGAGGAGTCTCGATAAAAGGATAGATGGTTGGTTGGTCCTAGGCTATATGGAACCAACATCGCAGATCCCGTTCGGATCAGGGGAGTCTCGAGAAACGGACAGATGATTTGTCCTGGGCTATATGGAACCAACGACACAGATCTCCTCCGGATCAGAGGAGTCTAGAGAAAAGGATAGATGGTTGGTCCTTGGCTATAAGGAATCAACGACTCGGATCACCTCCAGATTAGAGGAGTCTCGAGAAAGGGACAGATGGTTGGTCCTAGGCTATAAGGAACCAACGACTCGGATCACCTCCGGATCAATGGAGTCTCGAGAAAAAGATTGATGGTTAGACCTAGGCAATATGGAACCAACGACTCGGATCACCTCCGGATTAGAGGTGTCTCGAGAAAATGATAGTTGGTTGGTCCTAGGTTATAAGGAACAAAGGACTCGGATCACCACTGGATCGGATGTGTCTCAAGAAAAGGATAGATGGTTGGTCCTAGGCTATAAGGAACCAACGACTCGGGTCACCTCCGGATCTATGGAGTGTCGAGAAATGGATAGATGGTTGGTTGGTACTTGGCCATAAGGAACCAATGACTCGGATCACCTCTGGATCAGAGGAGTCTCGAGAGAAGGATAGATGGTCAGTCCAATGTTAGTAGGAACCAATGACTCGGATCACCTTCTGATCAGAGGAGTCTCGAGAAAAGGATTGATGGTTGGTCCTAGGCTTTAAGGAACCAACGACTCGGATCACCTCTGGATCTGAGGAGTCTCGAGAAAAGGATAGATGGTCTATCCTAGGCAATAAGGAACCAAGGACTCGGATCACCTCCGGATCAACGCAGTCTCATGAAAAGGATTGTAGGTTGGTCCTAGGCTATGAGGAACCATCGACTCAGATATCTTCTGGATTAGAGGAGTCTCGAGAAAGGGATAGATGGTTGGTCCTAGGCTATAAAGAACCAACGCCTCGGATCACCTCTGGATCAGAGGAGTCTCGAGAAAAGGATAGATGGTTGGTCCTAGGCTACACGGAACCAACGACTCGGGTC
Organism: Posidonia australis; assembly: GCA_024699735.1. Lineage (NCBI taxonomy): Eukaryota > Viridiplantae > Streptophyta > Magnoliopsida > Alismatales > Posidoniaceae > Posidonia > Posidonia australis. Next base: position 11,327 of record JAMKQA010003388.1, read on the forward strand.
ACCTCCGGATCAGAGGAGTCTTGAGAGAAGGATAGATGGTTCGTTGGTCCTAGGCTAAGTGGAACCAACGACTAGGATCCCCTCTGGATCAGAGGAGTCGCCATAAAAGGACAGATGGTTTGTCCTAGGCTATAAGGAACCAACGATTCGGATCACCATGGGATTAGAGGAGTCTCGAGAAAAGGATAGATGGTTTGTCCTAGGCTATATGGAACCAACAACTCGGATCACCTCCGGATCAAAGGAGCTCGACAAACGGATAGAAGGTTAGTCCTAGGCTATAAGGAACCAACGACTATGATCACCTTCGGATCAGAGGTGTCACGAGAAAAGTATAGATGGTTGGTCCTAGGCTATATGGAACCATGGAATCGGATCAGCTCTAGATCAGAGGTGTCTCGAGAAAAAGATAGATGGTAGGTTGGTCCTTGGCTATATGGAACCAACGACTCGGATCCCCTCTATATCAGAGGAGTCTCGTGAATAGAAGAGATGGTTTGTCCTAGGCTATATGGAACAAACGACTCGGATCACCTCTGGGTCAGAGGAGTCTCGAGAAAAGGATAGATGGTTGGTCCTAGGGTATAAGGAGCCAATGACTCGGGTCAACTCCGGATCAGAGGAGTCTCGAGAATAGGATAGATGGTTGGTCCTAGGCTATTAGGAACCAACGACTCGGATCACCTTCGGATCATAGGAGTCTCGAGAAAAGGATTGATGGTTGGTCCTAGGCTATATGGAACCAACGACTCGATCACCACCGGATCTGATGAGTCTCGAGAAAAGGATAGATGGTTGGTCCAAGGCTTTGAGGAATCAACGACTACAATCACATCCAGATCAGAGGTGTCACGAGAAATGGATGGATGGTTGGTCCTAGACTATAAGGAAGCAACGACTACGATCACCTTTGGATCAGAGGATTCTCGAGAATTGGATAGATGGTTGGTCCTAGCCTATATGGAAACAACGACTCGGGTCACCACCGGATCGGAGGAGTCTCGAGAAAAGTATAGATGGTTTGTTGGTCCTAGGATATATGGAACCAACGACTAGGATCCCCTCCGGATCAGTGGAGTCTCAAGAAAAGGATAGATGGTTTGTCCTAGTCTATGAGGAACCAACGACTCGGATCACCTCTGGATCAGAGGAGTCCCGAGAAAAGCATTGATGGTTGGTCCAAGGCTATATGGAACCAACGTCTCGGATCACCTTCGGATCGGAGGAGTCTCGAGAAAAGGATTGACGGTTGGTCCTTGGATTTAAGGAACCAACGACTCGGATCACCACCGGATTAGAGGAGTCTCGTGAAACAGAATGATGGTTTGTCCTAGGCTATAAGGAACCAATGACTCAGATCACCTCCGGATCAAAGGACTCTCGAGAAAACGAAATAAAGTTAGTCCTTGGCCATAAGGAACCAACGACATGGATCACTTCCGGATCAGAGGTGTCTTGAGAATAGAATAGATGGTTGGTCCTAGGCTTTAAGGAACCAAGGACTCGGATCACCTCTGGATCGGAGGTGTCTCGAGAAAAGGATAGATGGTTGGTCCTACGCTATAAGGAACCAACGACTCTGGTCACCTCCGTATGTAAGGAGTCTCGAGAAAAGGATAGATGGTTGGTTGGTTGATGGCTATATGGAACCAACGACTCGGATCCCCTCTGCATCAGAGGAGTCTCGAGAAATGAATATATGTTTGGTCCTAGGCTTTAAGGAACCAACGACTCGGATCACCTCTGCATCAGAGGAGTCTCAAGAAAAGGATAGATGGTTGGTCCTAGGCTATAAGGAACCAACGACTTGGGTCACCTCCGGATCGGATGAGTGTCGAGAATAGGATAGGTGGTTGATCCTAGGCTATAAGGAACCAACGACTCGGTTCACCTTCGGATCCGAGGAGTCTGGAGAAAAGGATTGTTGGTCGGTTGGTCTATGGCTATATGGAACCAATGACTCGGATCCCCTCCGGATCAAAGGCATCTCGAGAAAAGAATAGATGTTTGGTCCTAAGCTATATGGAACTAACGACTTGGATAACCTCTGCATCGGAGGAGTCTCGAGAAAAGGATTGATGGTTGGGCCTAGGCTATAAGGAGCCAACGACTCGGATCACCTCCAGATCAAAGGAGTCTCGAGAAAAAGATAGATGGTAAGTCCTATGTTATAAGGAACCAACGACTCGAATCACCTTCGGATCAGAGGAGTCTCGAGAATAGGATAAATGGTTGGTCCTAGGCTATAAGGAACCAACGACTCGGATCTCCTCCGGTTCGGAGGAGTCTCGAGAATAGGATAGATGGTTGGTCCTAGGCAATATGGAACCAACGACTCAGATCACCACCAGATCAGAGGAGTCTCGAGAAAAGGATAGATGGTTGGTCCTAGGCTATGAGGAACCAACGACTCGGATCACGTCCAGATCAGAGGTATCTCGAGAAACGGATGGATGGTTGGTCCTAGGCTTTATGGAAGCGACGACTCGGATCACCTCTAGATTGGAGGAGTCTCGAGAGAAGGATAGATGGTTGGTCTTAAGTTATAAGGAACCAATGACTCGGGTCACCACCAGATCAAAGGAGTCTTAAGAAAAGTATAGATGGCTTATTAGTCCTAGGCTATATGGAACCAACGACTCGGACCCCCTCCGGATCAGAGGAGTCTCGAGAAAAGGACAGATGGTTTGTCCTTGTCTATATGGAACCAACGACTCAGATCACCTCCGGATAAGAGGAGTCTCGAGAAAAGGATAGATGGTTGGTCCTAGGCTATAAGGAACCAACGACTCGTATCACCTCCAGATTAGAAGAGTCTCGAGAAGAAGATAGACGGTTGGTCCTAGGCTGTAAGGAGCCAACGACTCGGATTACCTTTGGATCAAAGGTGCCTCGAGAAACGGATAGATGGTTTGTCCTTGGCAATATGTAACCAACGACTCGGATCATCACCAGATCGGAGGTGTCTCGAGAAAAGGATAGATGGTTGGTCCTTGGCTGTACGGAACCAAGGACTCAGATCACCTCTAGATCAGTGGTGTCTCGAGAAAAGGATAGTTGGTTAGTCCTAGGCTATAAGGAACCAACGACTCGGGTCACCTCCGGATCTGAGGAGTCTCGAGAAAAGGATAGATGTTTGGTTGGTTCTAGGCTAGATGGAACCAGCATCGTGGATCTCCTCCGAATCAGGGGAGTCTCAAGAAAAGCACAGCTGGTTTGTCCTAGGCTATAAGGAACCAACGACACAAGTCTCCTCCAGATCAGAGGAGTCTTGAGAAAAGGATAGATGGCTAGTCCTTGGCTATAAGGAATCAACATCTCGGATCACCTCCAGATTAGAGGAGTCTCGAGAAAAGGACAGATGGTTGGTCCTAGGCTATTAGGAACCAATGACTCGGATCACCTCCACATCAAAGGAGTCTCGAGAAAAAGATTGATGGTTAGTCCTAGGCTATATGGAACCAACGACTCGGATCACCTCCGGATCAGAGGTGTCTCGAGAAAATGATAGATGGTTGGTCCTAGGTTATAAGGAACCAAGGACTCGGATAACCACTGGATCGGATGTCTCTCGAGAAAAGGATAGATGGTTGTTTCTAGGCTACAAGGAACCAACGACTCGGGTCACCTCCGAATCTGTGGAGTCTCGAGAAATGGATAGATGGTTGGTTGGTACGTGGCTATAAGGAACCAATGACTCGGATCACCTCTGGATCGGAGGAGTCTTGAGAGAAGGATAGATGGTTGGTCCTATGCTATAAGGAACCAACGACTCGGATCACCTCCAGATCAAAGGAGTCTCGAGAAAAGGATAGATGGTTGGTCCTAGGCAAAAAGGAACCAACGACTCGAGTTAACACTGTATCAGAAGAGTCTCGAGAAAAGAATCGATGGTTGGTCCTAGGCTATAAGGAACCAATGACTCGGATCACCTTCGGATCAGAGGAGTCTTGAGAAAAGGTTAGATGATTCGTTGGTCCTAGGCTAAATGGAAACAACGACTCATATCCCCTTCGGATCAGAGGAGTCTCCAGAAAAGGACAGATGGTTTGTCCTAGGCTATAAGGAACCAACGATTCCGATCACCACCGGATTAGAGGAGTCTCGAGAAAAGGATAGATGGTTTTCCTAGGCTATGAGTAACCAACGACTCTGATCACCTCCGAATCAAAGGAGTCTCGACAAACGGATAGAATGTTTGTCCTAGGCTATAAGGAACCAACGACTCGGATCACCTCCTGATCAAAGGAGTCTCGAGAAAAGGATAGATGGTTGGTCCTAGGCAGAAAGGAACCAACGACTCGAGTAAACATTGGATCAGAAGAGTCTCGAGAAAAGGATCGATGGATGGTACTAGGCTATAAGGAACCAATGACTTGAATCACCTTCGGATCGGAGGAGTCTCGAGGAAAGGATTGATGGTTGGTCCTAGGCTTTAAGGAACCAACGACTCAGATCACCTCCGGATCAGAGCAGTCTCGAGAAAAGGATTGAAGGTTCGTCCTAGGCTATGAGGAACCAACGACTCGTATCTCCTTCGGATCAGAGGAGTCTCGAGAAAAGGATAGATGGTTCGTCCTAGGCTATAAAGAACCAACGACTCAGATCATCTCTGGATCAGAGGAGTCTCGAGAAAAGGATAGATGGTTGGTCCTAGGCTATAAGGAACCAACGACTCGGGTCACCTCCGGATCAGAGAAGTCTTCAGAAAAGGATAGATGGTTCGTTTGTCCTAGGCTAAATGGATCCAATGACTCGGATCCCCACCAGATCGGAGGAGTCTCCAGAAAAGGACAGATGGTTTGTCCTAGGCTATAAGGAACCAACGATTCGGATCACCACCGGATTAGAGGAGTCTCAAGAAAAGGATAGATGGTTTGTCCTAGGCTATAAGGAACCAACGACTCGGATCACCTCCGGTTCAAAGGAGTCTCGACAAACGGATAGAAGGTTAGTCCTAGGCTATACGGAACCAACGACTAGGATCACCCCCGGATCAGAGGAGTCACGAGAAAAGTATAGATGGTTGGTCTTAGGCGATAAGGAACCAAGGAATCAGATCACCTCTGGATCAGTGGTGTCTCGAGAAAAGGATAGATGGTTGGTTGGTCCTTGGCTACATGGAACCAACGACTCGGATCCCCACTATATCAGAGGTGTCTCGTGAAATGAAGAGATGGTTTGTCCTAGGCAATATGGAACAAACGACTCGGATCACCTCTGGATCAGAGGAGTCTCGAGAAAAGGATAGATGGTTGGTCTTAGGCTTTAAGGTGCCAATGACTTGGGTCAAATCAGGATCGAAGGAGTCTCGAGAATAGGATAGATGTTTGGTCCAAGGCTATTTGGAACCAACGACTCGGATCACCTTCGGATCTGAGGAGTCTCGAGAAAAGGATTGATGGTTGATCCTAGGCTATATGGAACCAACGACTCGGATCACCACCGGATCAGAGGAGTCTCGAGAAAAGGATAGATGGTTGGTCCTAGGCTATAAAGAACCAACGACTCGGATCACCTTCGGATCAGAGGAGTCTCGAGAAAAGGATTGATGGTTGGTCCTAGGCTTTAAGGAACCAACGACTCGGATCACCTCCGGATCTGAGGAGTCATGAGAAAAGGATAGATGGTTTGTCCTAGGCTATAAGGAACCAGGAATTCGGATCACCTCCGGATTAGAGCAGTCTCGAGAAAAGGATTGAAGGTTGGTCCTAGGCTATGAGGAACCAACGACTCGGATCTCCTCCGGATCAGAGGTGTCTCGAGAAATGGATAGATGGTTGGTCCTAGGCTATAAAGAAACAACGACTCGGATCACCTCTGGATCAGAGGAGTCTCGAGAAAAAGACAGATGGTTGTACCTTGGCTATAAGGAACCAACGACTCGGGTCACCTCCGGATTAGAGGAGTCTTGAGAAAAGGTTAGATGGTTCGTTGGTCCTAGGCTAAATGGAACCAACGACTCGGATCCCCTCCGGATCAGAGGAGTCTCCAGAAAAGGACAGATGGTCTGTCCTAGGCTATAAGGGACCCATGATTCGGATCACCACCGGATTAGTGGAGTCTCAAGAAAAGGATAAATGGTTTGTCCTAGGCTATAAGGAACCAATGACTCAGATCACCTCCAGATCAAAGGAGTCTCGACAAACGGATAGAAGGTTAGTCCTAGGCTATAAGGAACCAATGACTTGGATCACCTCCGGATCAGAGGTGTCACGAGAAAAGTATAGATGGTTGGTCCTTGGCTATAAGGAACGAAGGACTCAGATCACCTATGGATCAGAGGTGTCTCGAGAAAAGGATAGAAGGTTGGTTGGTCCTTGGCTATGTGGAACCAACGACTCGGATCCCCTCTATATCAGAGGAGACTCGTGAAAAGAAGAGATGGTTTGTCCTAGGCAACATGGAACAAACGACTCAGATCACCTCTGGATCAGAGGAGTCTCGAGAAAAGGATAGAAGGTTGGTCCTAGGCTATAAGGAGCCAATGACTCGGGTCAAGTCTGGATCGAAGAAGTCTCGAGAATAGGATAGATGGTTGGTCCAAGGCTATTAGGAACCAACGACTCGGATCACCTTCAGATCAGAGGAGTCTCGAGAAAAGGATTGATGGTTGATCCTAGGCTATATGGAACCAACGACTCGGATCACCACCAGATCTGAGGAGTCTCGAGAAAAGGATAGATGGTTGGTCTTAGGCTATGAGGAACCAACGACTCGGATCACGTCCACATCAGAGGTGTCTCGAGAAATGGATGGATGGTTGGTCCTAGGCTATATGGATGCAACGACTCCGATCAACTCTGGATCAGAAGATTCTCAAGAATTGGATAGATGGTTGGTCCTAGGCTATAAGGAACCAACGACTCGGGTCACCACCGGATCGGAGGAGTCTCGAGAAAAGTATAGATGGTTTGTTGGTGCTAGGCTATATGGAACCAACGACTCGGATCCACTCCGGATATGAGGAATCTCGAGAAAAGGACAGATGGTTTGTCCTAGTCTATGAGGAACCAACGACTCGGATCACCTCTCGATCTGAGGTGTCTTGAGAAAAGGATAGATGGTTGGTCCTAGGCTATAAGGAACCATCGACTCGGGTCACCTCCGGATCAGAGGAGTCTCGAGAAAAGGATTGATGGTTGGTTGGCCCTAGGCTATATGGAACCGACATCGCGGATCCCCTCTGGATCAGGGGAGTCTCGAGAAAAGGACAGATGGTTTGTCCAACGCTATAAGGTACCAACAACACCGATCTCATCCGTATCCGAGGAGTCTAGAGAAAAGGATAGATGGTTGGTCCTTCGCTATAAGTAATCAATGACTCGGATCACCTCCAGAATAGTGGAGTATCGAGAAAAGGACAGATGGTTGGTCCTAGGCTATAAGGAACCAACGACTCGGATCACCTCCGCATCAAAGGAGTCTCGAGAAAAAGATTGATGGTTAGTCCTTGGCTATATGGAACCAACGACTCGGATCACCTCTGGATCAGAGGTGTCTCGAGAAAACGATAGATGGTTGGTCCTAGGCTATAAGGAACCAAGGACTCGGATCACCACTGGAACGGATGTGCCTCAAGAAAAGGATAGATGGTTGGTCCTAGGCTATAAGGAACCAACGACTCGGGTCACCTCCGGATCTGTGGAGTCTCGAGAAATGGATAGATGGTTGGTTGGTACTTGGCTATAAAGAACCAATGACTCGGATCACCTCTGGATCAGAGGAGTCTCGAGAGAAGGATAGATGGTTGGTCCTATGCTATATGGAACCAACGACTCGGATCATCTCCGTATCAGAGGAGTCTCGAGAAAAGGATAGATGGTTGGTCCTAGGCAATAAGGAACCAACGACTCGAGTCAACACTGGATCAGAGGAGTCTCGAGAAAAGGATAGATGGTTGGTTGCTCCTAGGCTATATGCAACCAACATCGCGGATACCCTCCGGATCGGGGGAGTCTCATGAAAAGGACCGATGGTTTGTCCGAGTCTATAAGGAACCAACGACACCGATCTCCTCCGGATCCGAGGAGTCTTGAGAAAAGGATAGATGGTTGGTCCTTCGCTATAAGGAATCAACGACTCGGATCACCTCCAGAATAGAGGAGTCTCGAGAAAAGGACAGATGGTTGGTCCTAGGCTATAAGGAACCAACGACTCGGATCACCTCCGCATCAAAAGGTCTCGAGAAAAAGATTGATGGTTAGTCCTAGGCTATATGGAACCAACGATTCGGATCACCTCCGGATCAGAGGTGTCTCGAGAAAACGATAGATGGTTGGTCCTACGCTATAAGGAACCAACGACTCAGGTCACCTCCGGATCTGTGGAGTCTCGAGAAATGGATAGATGGTTGGTTGGTACTTGGCTTTAAAGAACCAATGACTCGGATCACCTCTGGATCAGAGGAGTCTCTAGAGAAGGATAGATGGTTGGTCCTATGCTATAAGGAACCAACGACTCGGATCACCTCCGGATCAGAGGAGTCTCGAGAAAAGGATAGATGGTTGGTCCTTGGCAATAAGGAACCAGCGACTCGAGTCAACACAGGATCAGAGGAGTCTCGAGGAAAGGATAGATGGTTGGTCCTAGGCCATAAGGAACCAACGACTCAGATCACCTTCGGATCAGAGGAGTCTCGAGAAATGCATAGATGGTTCTACCTAGGCTATAAAGAACCAACGACTCGGATCGCCTCTGGATCAGAGGAGTCTCGAGAAAAGGATAGATGGTTGGTCCTTGGCTATAAGGAACCAACGACTCGGATCACCTCCAGATCCGAGGAGTCTCGAGAAAAGGATAGAAGGTTTGTCGTAGGCCATATGGAACCAAGGACTCGGATCACCTCCGGATTAGAGCAGTCTCGAGAAAAGGATTGTAGGTTGGTCCTAGGCTATGAGGAACCCACGACTCGGATCTCCTCTGAATCAGAGGAGTCTCGAGAAATGGATAGATGGTTCTACCTAGGCTATAGAGAACCAACGACTCGGGTCACCTCCGGATCAGAGGAGTCTAGAGAAAAGGTTAGATGGTTCGTAGATCCTAGGCTAAATGGAACCAACGACACGGATCCCCTCCGGATCAGAGGAGTCTCCAAAAACGGACAGATGGTTGGTCCTAGGGTATAAGGATCGAACGATTCGGATCACTACCGGATTAGAGGAGTCTCGAGAAAAGGATAGATGGTTAGTCCTAGGCTATATGGAACCAACGGCTCGGATCACTTCTGGATCAAAGGTGTCATGAGAAACGTATAGATGGTTGGTCCTAGGCTATTAGGAACCAACGACTCGGATCACCTTCGGATCAGAGGAGTCTCGAGAAAAGGATTGATGGTTTGTCCTAGGCTATAAGGAACCAACGACTCGGATCACCACCGGATCTGAGGAGTCTCGTGAAAAGGATAGATGGTTGGTCCTAGGCTATGAGGAACCAACGACTTGGATCACGTCCAGATCAGAGGTGTCTCGAGAAATGGATGGATGGTTGGTCCTAGGCTATAAGGAAGCAACGACTCCGATCACCTCTGGATCAGAGGATTCTCGAGAATTGGATAGATGGTTGGTCCTAGGCTATAAGGAACCAACGACTCGGGTCACCATCGAATCGGAGGAGACTCGAGAAAAGTATAGATGGTTTGTTGGTCCTAGGCTATATGGAACCAACGACTCGGATCCCCTCCGGATCAGAGGTGTCTCGAGAAAAGGACAAATGGTTTGTCCAAGTCTATGAGGAACCTACGACTTGGATCACCTCTGGACCAGAGGTGTCTCGAGAAAAGAATAGATGGTTGGTCCTAGGCTATAAGGAACCAACGACTTAGGTCACCTCCGGATCAGAGGAGTCTCGAGAAAAGGACAGATGATTTGTCCTTGTCTATAAGGAACCAACGACTCCTATCACCTCCGGATCAGAGGAGTCTCGAGAAAAGGATAGATGGTTGGTCCTAGTCTATAAGGAACCAAGGACTCGGATCACCACCGGATTAGAAGTGTCTCGAGAAGAAGATAGATGGTTCGTCCTAGGCTGCAAGGAGCCAACGACTCGGATCACCTCTGAATCAAAGGTGCCTCGAGAAACGGATAGACGGTAAGTCCTTGGCAATAAGGAACCAACGACTCGGATCACCACCGGGTCTGAGGTGTCTCGAGAAAAGGATAGATGGTTGGTCCTAGGCTATAAGGAACCAACGACTCGGGTCACCTCTGGATCAGAGGAGTCTCGACAAAAGGATAGATGGTGGGTTGGTCCAAGGCTATGTGGAACCAACATAGCGGATCCCCACCGGATCAGGGGAGTCTCGAGAATAGGACAGATGGTTTGTCCTAGGCTATAAGGAACCAACGACACATATCTCCTCTAGATCAAAGGAGTCTTGAGAAAAGGATAGATGGTTGGTCCTTGGCTATAAGCAATCAACGACTCGGATCACCTCCAGATTAGAGGAGACTCGAGAAAAG
>JAMKQA010003389.1:0-17289 GCA_024699735.1 Posidonia australis
TCAAAACCCCTCAATCAGATCATAAAACCACTAAGCATGCTGTTCTAACAAAAATCACAAAGGCATCAAGCCCAAACACAATCACTGTAGCATGCTTCACATTAACTATCAAAATCCCATAAAATTAGCCACGAATCGGCATCATGTGACCATAAACACATGATTTAACACATTCCCAATATTGCCCTCATTTTTGCATGATTTTAACATGATTTCCATGATTTTTCCCTCTAAACCCAACATGCCTCAACTAATGGAGGAAGACAGAAGGGGAAACGGTAGGGAAACGCGTACCTGGCTTCGACGAGCCTCGCGTGCCCTCCAACACCGACGGTGCACGGCACCAGCCTTCCCCACACTCGCGCGAGCTCCTCCGACGCGCGACTCCTCCACAGCCACCACACTCCCTCTCGCCCCCTCTCGGGTCTCGCTGCTTCTCTCCCATGCCGCACACCTCCTCTTATCTTAACACCCCCGACGCCTGCCATCCCGGAATCCCGCCAGCGTCCACCTGCTACGCGTAGCTCTGGACGGAGGGGACGGAACGAGCAGCCCTCCCCAGCTAGGTTTTCACGAGATTGGGAGATCGGTCACGGGCGTGGAGAAGACGGGAAAAAGGGCACGGCACAGCTGGCTCTTGACCGGGTCCAAGCCCAAGCCCAAGTGGGTCCACCACAAACACGGGTCCCAATGCAGAACCGACCCACTAGCCAAAGAAAACACACCACAAGGGAGAAACCAGGCGCAAAAAACACAGAGAGAGCCCACAGCCAACAAACATAAACTGGATTTACCATTAATAAACCATACACAAATAATTACAAGAAATTCCATGGTTTATATTAAATGGGAAAAAACCAGGCACAAATGTTACAATCTATCTCAAAACCTGTCATATCACCCTAGCCACAGGTGATCGACCTAGCCATAAATAGTTGGCGAGACTCCATCCCCGTCACACTACAGTGCTGCGGTGAACCACCCCGTGTAGGAGTTCAACCGTCCCGACCGCAGCCTCAAAGTAGCGTATCCTTATTGGTACTAGCACGAAGTGCATCTACTCTGTGACGCCTTTGGTGTCCGAGTACTTAGGGACTCTAACCCTAGACTCAACCAACACCTGCACTAAGGGATCCCAAGGTTTATCATCTCCCGGGCCCTACAGTAGTACAACAACACACAGTCACGAGGCTCTCTCCCCAGACCAACTCGGTAACGACAGCCTAGGCCCGTCTCCTACTACTGAGAGGTATCACTACCTTGTGTCGGTATAGCCAATCGACTCTGATGTGGTTCCTACGAATCTCGGCAAATCATTTAAAAGATATGTGACTTCCTTTAAAACTCTTTTAAATCACTTTCAAAATCATTATCAAAATTCATTCTCAATTATTTATTTTCACATTCATGGTTCTCACTGACCATGATCACACTATTCGTCCATTTATTGGTTCATAACCATTTCTAGGCATTTCCTACTTGTTTTAGGAAATTATTTTCATTACACTTTATTTCACATTTGTTTATACCTTCGTGATTCTCATGATCTCATGCATTTAATCATTTATTAGACCACATGTAATAACAAGCTTTATTCACATTTTAATCAAAGCACAATTACTAAAAACAGGGTCTGAGTTACTCGCCACTAATTTCTGCTAGAGAATCCACTAATGATTCTCCCTAGTGAAAACTGCTTGACCTCTATATGGTCAGTTCAGAAAACCAGACGCTCAAAACCCATAACTGAATATTGAAATCTTAACAAAACACCCTGAAAACTTGCAAACATGCATTCCTCATGTCCAAAGCATAAAAACACACATCACAGAATATGTATGACATATTTCCAGCATGGATTTCACATGAAAATCATTTATCAACTTTATTTCCCAATAATCATGTAAATCTCTTTAAAATCCCAAATCATATCACAAGCATGCTTTTCTTATTTTCTTATGCATTTATGATCTTCTCCACATTAAAATACACTTAGGTATGATCTGTAGGAATTAAAAGAGGGCGGGAAACACGTATCGGTTCGAGTTTGCTGACATTCCACAATTTTCCGACGAGCCTCTCCCGACGTCCACGTGTAGTCGACGACGAGCTTTGTGATTTGGTCGCGAACTCCGGCGACGACGATTCATCGATGGCAACTACTCACAGTTCTCCCTCTCCTCTTCTCACACACTCACACACACACACTCTCTCGTTCTTTCTCTCTGCCTCCCTTACATGAGGGCTGGCCATGGGTTTTAAAACCCACGCAAAGATTCGGTTAAGGATGCGATAACGACATTGGTGTTGGCGCGACGGTGGGTCCAACGGAAAAATCGGGGTAGAGGTGTCAAGCGACGTTCACTGTTTTCTGACATATTACTATTTGGACGTCTTATCACTAATTTTCGCCACCAATTCTCGCCTTTAATTTTCACCACCAATTCTCGCCACTGATTTTCGCCACCAATTATTGCTTGACCCTTTTTCTAGGGTCAAGAGAGAGTAAGAGTTCCAACCACACAAGACATTCACAAAACCATTCAAACACAAACACACATTCCTATAATCATAGGAGAACAAGTCTCAGGGCGCAATCACTGATATTAACTTTAAAATATCAAAATACATATTGTTTCAAATTACAACCCTAGGTATTACACATGTGAATGTAATATGTTATATTCTAGGAACTTATAATAATCTCCCAAACACCCTATAATATCTTAGGAAAATAGCTAAAGTCCTAAAACCAATCATTCATTGAATACATTAAGTATAGGACTTAAACAAGGCATTTCGACATACCAAATTATTTTCAGTTTACTAAAATTTGGACATTCTGGGTGTTACAACTGAGAACCAATTCAACACATCAAACTACTTTTGGTCTACCGAATTACTCAACTGTTGTAAGCATCTTTGGTAAATCAATCGAACGATTTATTCTCGGTATATCATTTTACCAACCGTTAGGGTAAAAATATAGACATTAGACACACACTTCCTATCCTTGTCTTTTATATATAGGGACCCCTTTTGACACATAGAAAATACATATGGTAGAACTTCAAGTCCCATAATTTTCTAAGCATTCCATTCTTATTTTGTGAAAGAAATTCCCAAGCAAGAGAGCTTCATTCACTTTCATATTTTTCTTGCCAAACAAAAAAAAAGAAAAGAATTGTAACCTTTCTTTTCTAGTGTATGTTCTTTGGTTGTAAGAAGGGAAAGCTGTAGTTTTTGCAGAACTTGGTGAGAATTCATCAAAGTGTGTAACAACAAGATCTAGACCCAAAATAAGATCGGATTAATGAAACTCTCGAGGGGTTCTCGAGAAGTGAACTAAGCTAAAGTTACTGAACAACTATAAATCACTGGTGTACTTGAATTTCTCTCGTCCCCTTATTTGCATGCTTACAGTTTAATATTTAAATCTCCAACTTTATTTCATTTATATATATATTGCTTGTGTTAGTTGAATAAGTATTTTAAATTTCTCATTTTTTTTCTTTAAATCTCTATTCACCTCCTCAAGAGAAACTTAAAATCCCAATAATTTGTATCAGAGCCTTATTTATTTAAATTTAAAGATTTAACCATCTTCTAGATATGGCTTCATATTCTTGTTTATCAAACTCTAACATTTTATAGGAACAAAGTATAAATAGACTACCATTTTTTGATAGCAATAATTACAACGGTTAGAACTGTAGAATGTCTATCTTAATTCTATTAATCTTAATTTGTGGATTATTATAATAAACAGATATACTTCCAACAAGTAGAATTATAAAGAGTGGAATAAAAATGAGAAGAAATTAATTACTTTAGATGCTAAGGGGCTAAATACTCTATTTTGTGCTATTAGTCAAGAACAATACAATCGTATTTCTAATTATAGCATAACTTATAAAACATGACATATTTTGGAAGTTACTCATGAGGAAACAAGTCAAGTCAAAGAGACAAAAATTAATATGCTTGTTCATAAATATGAAATGTTTAAAATGCAACTATATGAATCTATTGGTGATATGTTTACAAGATTCAATGAGATTACTAACAATTTGCAATTTCTTGGCAAATGTTTTCCTTCAAGTGATTTAATTAGAAAAATTCTTAGATCTCTTACACCAAATTGGGAAAAAAGATCAATGTTGTAAAAGAAGCAAAGGATCTCTCCATATACTCCTTAAAAAGCCTCATAAAAAATCTTACTTCCTATGAAATACAAATAAAAGAGAGAGAATTTGAAGATGTTCCAGAGAAAAAAAGTGTAGTGTTTAAAGCCTCTTTCAAGTCAGATGACTCGAAAGATAATCTTGCTTTCATCACTCAGAAATTTAAGGATTTCTTAAAAGAAAGAAGAGTTCAAAAGAATGACAAAAAGGACAAAAGAAAAATCAAGAAAAAGAAAGTTATCTAAGTCACTTGAGATAACAGTGACACTTCAATCGATGAAGAAAGTTCATCCAATGGTGAAGTAACTCACTCATGCTTCATGGCTACATCTAGTGAGATATCATATTTAGATAATATTAAAGAATTTTCTATAGATGATTTACTTTTAATAAACTTTATTTGAAGTATAAATTTTTGAATGTTAAATGCAAAAGTATAAAAAAAACTTTACTGATATATCACTTGAAAAAGAATTAATTTCAAAAGAAGAAGATGATTTAAGAAGTAGGAATAAAGTATTGGTAATAGAAAATGATGTTTTGAAAAATGAATTGAATGTCATGAAATATAAAATTGATGTTTTAAAAAATGACTTTCCATCATTGAAAAATAAAGGTGAAAGTTTGCTTAATGATGTAAGTAAACTTAAAATTAAAAAGAAAACTCTTGATGTGGGGAAATATATAAATGTTATTCCATATAAAAATGATGAAAATATGAATTTGTCATTAAGAAAGTAGAAAAAAAATAGATTCCCTAAATGAAAAGGGAAAGACGAGGAAAACCACAAAAGTTTGAATCCACGAGATGCAAATGTGAAGGCTAGGTGTCTGCTAACTAGAGGATGGGTAAGGATTCTTATTACGCACGAGGAAGGTGTTAGGCACTCTCGTATGCCTGAGAAACTCGGTCTTTCTAGTCTAAATCGCTTGCTAAGGGTTGGATGAATGCTTGCTAAGCTTAGATAATGCTCTGAACATGCTAATGTGAATGCCACAACAAGACTGGATGGATGTGCATGCATGATGGTATGCGAAAACTGCGAAGAAATCCACATGAAATGACGAAATCGCAAAGTATAACACGATAGAGAAAATCACATGAAACGATAAGGTTTTTGCAAAGAATGGTTCAGAAAATCATATAGGCCTCAAGAAAATAAAAAATGCAAACAACTCTGGTCAGCAGGATCATAAAAAGCATTGCGGAAATCAAGATGGGAAAATTGCAAGGAAACCCATATAAAACGGAGAAATGATGCCATGCAAAAACAGTCACTTAAAATGACAGTGTTTCTGGATAGAATGTTTGAGAAAACCATATTGACGCCAAAAGATGAGAAGTAGAGTCAACCCAGGTTTCGGAATCGTGAAATGGTCATGAAAATCGAAAAGGAGAAGATAAACAGCAAACAGACCAATGTGGGCCATTCAGTCAGTTCGTGTACGTCCTCGGGTGACGAAATCTAAATCAAACCAAAGAAATCTGAAATGTAGGATTAAAGAAAATCAAATCAAATGCAAAGTGAATGACTCAGAAAACAAAGTGGAGAAAAATCCAAAAAAGAAACACATGTGATGCAAATTCACTTAAAAAAGGGGATTGATGCGCAAATGTGACGAAAATTATATGTAGACGAATAAATGTCCAAATGTGTAAAAAAAAGAAGTTAAGGGATGGTTTGGACAAGGATTATGTAAGACTGAGTGCGAAAATTGAGAGGCATGCACACAGATTGGAGACACTGGGATAATTTGGTCATTTTCATAGCCAGATGTGATAAATGCAAGTCTGAAGATGATGCATGTTCTAAGTTATGTCAAAATGTGTACAAAACATCTAGAAAATGTTATTTGCAAGAAAACATGGAGGGAAAAACAATAAGATGATATAAACGCGATAAAGGACAAACACAAGGGCTAAAATACAAAATTCACAAAAGGGATGAGGATTTGGATCAAAAAGGTGTTCATGAATCCTATTCTACATGAATATGATGGATCAAATGTGCATGTGGCACTAAGATGTGTGAAAATTGCACTTGGGTAATTTCCTGAAAACTCAGGGTCTAAAGTACAAAATTCACACATAAGTGCAAATGAGATCAAAATGTGAAACTAAAGATTGATTTATAGAGAAAACATGGTTTTTAAATAAAATCTATAAGTAAATGCAAAATATGGAATGCAATAAGCGAGAAAACATTAAAAATATGCAAGAAAACATTTAAAACCCTAAATGTGTTCTGGATTATTTATTAAGAACTCAGGGGCTTATATGCAAAATTTCTGGGCATTAATGTGATGAAAATTGGACTTTTATGTTGATCAGTGTAATTATGAGTTTATTAGGGTTCAGAATGCAAAATTCTCAAGGAAAACTTATTTTTTAAAACTCTGAGGACTTATTGCAAAAGTTCAGGGCCTAAATGCAAAGAAGTCATGATTTTAGGGACTTAAATGTGATGAAACATGCGTGAAACAAAACTGAGAATAGATCTCAAAATTAAATGGGGCAAAATGCAATATTTACAATGCAATTTTACAAAAGGTGAATTCAAGGGTCAAAGAATAAATTGTTAGGACTTAATTGTAAAGAAACATGAATGCAAGGATTTAATCTCGAGAAAACAAATATTCATAGAACTGCAGTTGAAATTAGAATAAAATAGGGTGAACAATGCAATATGTACAGTAAAACTAAAGAAATAAAACTTTAATTAAAATCTCAGGGGCTAGGGCACAAAATCTAAGGATACACTTGTAACGTTTAATTAAGTTAAAGGACTTTTATCAAAAACAACAAAAAAACTAACAGCCATCGCTGGCGATTCGAAGATCGTCGGCGGTGACGACCTGGGAGGCTCATCTGAGTCCCTCCCAGCGGCTGATCGGAGATCAAAGAGGGGGAGCTGGAGGAAGAGATGGGGAAGGAATCCAACGACTCGGATCGAAACCCCGATGGCTGGAATGTGTCGTCGATCTCCCCTCGTCGGCATCCTTTTTCGGCAGCGGAGGCTTCTACTGTGGTGTGTCTAGAGGTGGTAGCTCAGCACGGTGAAGATCGAGGAAGCTCCAGGGGGACTTGATGAAGCTTCTTGAGGCGTCGGCAAAGACTGGGACTGACTGGCGTTCTCTCCCCATCGCAGGCTTCAGCAACGGCCGTGACAGAGGTGGAGATGGAGCCCTAGAGCATGGAGCGGCGACGCGGTGGCTCGGAGAGTCTTGTGGTGGCGAGGTAAAGCTTCCTGGAGTGGTGGTGCAGAGCAAGGGCGTCCGGAGCTCTCCAGTGGCTTCCACGGCGAAGGTGCGGCGGTCGATGGCAACGACGACAGCTGGGTGTCTCCGGGTCCACGAGAGACCAGAGAATCTCCACCAGAGCAAGGGAACTCCGGGAGGATGAGGAGGGTGAGGGAGGAGTGACCCCAGGGGTCTCACCTCGATCCAGAGGCCAAGGGCCTCGCCGGTGGTGGTGAACCCACCACCGAAGACGGGGACGACGACACGCAGGAGGCTCCATTCCACCGTGGTGCATTCCAGGGAGCCTAAAAGGACCTAATGGGCATATTTCTAACCTAAGAAGAGGAGAGGAGGTTACGTGAGAGGCGTGTCTCCCGACGGTGCTCGACGGCAGAGCTCCGGACATAGCTCTAACGACGGTGGCTGGGACTCTGGATTGCGAAAATGGACGGCTGGTGGCTCTGGAAGCTCTAACTGGATGCCTTCGTCGCTTGGGTGTAGGGAGGAGAAGGTTTAGGATCGCTGGGGAGATGCTCGATCGATGGCAGAAGCTGTCGGCGGTGAGGAGGTTTTAAACTCTAGTGAATCCCCCCTCTAGTTGTCGATCCTCCTCTTGGATGCACTAGGCACCGTGGGATCGAGAGCACGATGGAAGAGGAAAGCTTGGAGATCACCGGGTCAAGGATCACGGGCCGGAGATCGCGGGATTGACAGCCAGAGATCTCGTCGAAGAGGTCGTCGAAAAATGCGGGGGTCACCAGAATTATTTTTGGATTTTTATAATTTTTTTGATTGAAAGTTTAAATGGGATATTGGGCTAATTTAGGCCTGCGAATTGGGCTGTGTTTTTAGGGTTTTTTTGTTTTGAGATTTTTATGGGTTTTAGGGTTTTAATTTTAGGTTTTTTAATTGGGTTTTGTGGGTTTAATTTAATTTCTGATTTTATAATTTAGGGTTTAATTAGTTGGTTCTAAATTAGGGTTTTAATTAGTTTAGGTTTTTGTTTTGGGATTTTTAGGTTTTAATTCTTTAAATTTTTGGTTTTGTTTAATTAGAGTTTTAAATTAGGGTTTTAATCATTTTAGGGTTTTTTAGGGTTTTAACTAGTTTAATTTTAGAGTTTTGGATTTTAATTAAGATTTTGAGTTTAATTAGGGTTTTCACTTGATTAAATGGATTTTAGTTAATTTTGACTTTTAATTAGGGTTTTTGTGTTTTAATTAGGGTTTATGGATTTTAATTAGGGTTTTTAGTTTAATTCGGGTTTTCACTTGATTATATGGATTTTAGTTAATTTTGTGTTTTAATTAGGGTTTTTGTGTTTTAATTAGGGTTTATGGATTTTAATTAGGGTTTTTGATTATTTTAATTAAGATTTTGAGTTTAATCACTTTTTTGTGTTTTAGTTAGGGTTTTTCACTTGATTTAATGGATTTTTGTAAATTTTGACTTTTTTGGGTTTTTGTTTGATTAATTGGATTTTAAGTGGATTTTATTTGACTTTGACTTGAATTAGGGTTTTTGTTTGATTAATTGGATTTTAAGTGGATTTTATTTGATTTTGATTTGAATTAGGATTTTTGTTTCATTAATTGGATTCTAAGTGTTTTAAATGTGTTTTGTTTGGTTTTAATTTTAATTAGGTCAGAGTGGACTAATGGGGGCCTGATTGGGCTAGGGTTTTTGGTGGTCGCAACCAGAGCATCTTCTAGAGGAGCCTACTGCCAAGAGACTTCAAAATCGAGGTGTCTACAAGTAGTATAGGTTTTTGAGGACACCTAGGAAAGAGAAGAAACATGAGACGATAACTCATTGACAAATAATGGTAATCTCCTTTTTGTTGAAAAAGTATGTTTTAGTTGCTTTACATTAAAATATAATTCTTTATAAGTTTTTCATTGAAAATTGAATGAAACTTTTGGATAGAATATCACTCAATTAATTATCAGGATTTTATATGATTTTTCTTTAAATTTTATCTCAATTTTATTTTTGAAAAATCATCTACTTATATTCTTACCCAGATTTTGGTTTGTCGAAATACTTTGGTCTACCAAAAAATCTAGTTGTTTGAATCTTTTTTATTCAAAACAAATTATTGATTGTTGACACAAAAATTTGATCTTATATTTCTATGAAACACATCCATGGTTTGTGCTCATATTGAATATTATCATGCCTTGAATATATATTTAACTCTTTATAAGCTTTAAAAATATGCATGAAGAAACCAAATAACGAATGCTTATAAAATTCATATATGATTGAACTTGATTAGCAAATCCAACAATTGGCATATCTTATCTTGTTAAGTTATGGGCTATAACACTTCATTTTTCTTAGATCATGAATGGATCTTCGAAAAGGGATTGAGGGTTTTACAAAACTATATATTCTTACTCATGATGTTATTGAAATTAGTACTTAAGATTTGTATATGCTTACAATAATACATCCTTATGCTATACGTATATATATTCATATAATTGGTATATGGATCTTCATTGAATTATTATTTTTACCAATGCTTAATAATAGGGGGAGTATAATGAATATTTTTTTCCAATCATGTGTATATGATTGAATATCTTTTATATGAAAGTTGATTTTTGATGATTATCTTAGGTATATTGAATATCTTTATTGTTTAAATTTCATTTACCCATGCTTGCTTCAAGGGAGAGCTTATTGAATATCTAAATATTTCTTTTTACGCATGATTGATGTAAGGGGGAGCTTACCATGATTCATTAACTACCATATGAAAATTGATGCTTATTGAATAACCTTCATATCTATCATATGTTATATGATTCATTGAACATTCTATAAAAGTTGGTTTTGTTGCTTATTATATATTATTTGCCTTTTGATAATGTTCTTGCTTATATTGATTTATTTCTTTGGATTTGTACCTTATATTCTTTTTACTTATGACAAAAAAGATGGAGTAGAATAAGAATAAAAATAAGATAGAATAGGGATATGTTCTTCCAAAACAATTTTGAGCTTGTTATGTTATTGTAAGTTAGGAGAGTGGATGAGTCTTTTGTGTTTTTAACTTGGCATATCTATTTTTGTTATTTTATATTGGACTCATATATTTAGGGGGAGCATTAAGGTTTTTATTGACATATCTTTATGCATATTCCAAGGAGGAGCCATTTCTATAGCTTTGAAATATTTGTGGTTTTCGTCATCATCAAAAATGAGAAGATTGTTAGCAAAATTGTTTCATCTCTAGTTCAATGATAACAAAACATATTTGTGAGCTAACCTTCTTAATAGGTTGTAGACACTCCGATTTTGAAGCTACTTAGTAGCAGACTCCTCCGGATGATGCTCTAGTTGTGACCACCAAAACATTAACCCATTCAGGCCCACACTAGTCCACCCTGACCTAATTAAAATTAAAACCAAACAAAACACATTTAAAACATTTAAAGCCCAAAATTAACCAAGTAAAAGCCCTAATGCAACACAAAATCAAATAAAATCCAATTAATCAAACAAAAACCCTAATTCAAGCCAAAATCAAGTAAAATCCACTTAAAATCCAATTAATCGAACAAAAACCCTAATTCAAGTCAAAATGAAATAAAATCCACTTAAAGCCCATTTAAAATCCAAGTAATTAAGTGAAAACCCTAATTAAAGTCAAAATCTGTTAAAAACCCAAATTAATTAAACCAAAAAGCTAATTAAATGCAAAATCTTAATTAAAATAAAAAAACCCTAAAATTAAACTAGTTAAAATCCTAAAAAACCTAAAATAATTAAAACCCTAACTTAAAACCAATTAATTAAACCAAAATCAAAATTAAATTAAAATCACAAAACTCAATTAAGAACCTAAAAGCAAAACCATAAAATCCATAAAAATCCCAAAATAAAATAAAACAAAAAATCTAAAATAATTTAAAACCTAATTTAAAAACCGATTAATTAAGCCCTAAGTCACAAAATCGAAACTTAATTTAAATCACAAAAACCAATTAAAAAAATCTAAAAGCAAAACCCTAAAATCCATGAAAATCCCAAAACAAAAACCTAAAATAATTAAAACCCTAATTTAAAACTAATTAATTAAATCTTAATCATAAATTTAATTAAAATCATAAAACATAAACAAAAAGCCTAAATTAAAATCACAAAACCCTAATTTAAAACTTAAAATCAAAAACCCAAAATCCATTTAAAAACCTAAAAAACAAAACCTTAAAACAAAATAAACAAAACAAAACAAAAAAAAACAAACCCTAGGCACAATAGCCCATTTGATTTCTTAAACCAGAAAACTTAGGAAAACAAAAAAATATTTCCGATGGTCCCCTTCGACGACCCCAGCAATCTCCTGTAATCAATCCTGCGAAATTCGAAGCGCATCTTCTGCCTCCCGTGATCGCCGGACTTGCCTCCTCCGTCACGCGCTTCATCCAACGACGCTGGCCCCCTAAAGAAGAGGATCCACGGCCCAGCAAGGCTCCACTGGAGTTTAAATACCTCCTCACCGTCGACAGATGGGGGATCAACATCGAGCCTTTTGCAACGTACTTGACCCTCCACCTTCCCAAACCCAGATGATCAAGGAATCCCCAGCGATCCTCAGATCCGGAGACCTCCTCCTCGAGCCCCTTTTTCTCCCCTTTTCACGACCCAGTTAGCATCGCCGGAGAAACCAAAGCTTCGCTGTCGAGAGCCATCTGGAAGGACATCAAGCTTAATCAGGTAATCCCCCTCCCCTTACTTTCAATTCACGTTGATTTAAGGCCCGTACGACCCCTCTAGGTCAGCTGGTCGAAGTTGGCAACTCTGTCTACCCTCTCGCGACTCTCTGGTAGTGGGTTCACCACCTCCGGTGAGTCCATAGTCCCCTTGCGGTGGGAGGAGGTCTCTATGGCCCCTCCTACCTCTTCCTCCTCCTCCTCCTGGGGCCCTCCTGCTCTGGAGGAGTTTCCCTAGCCTCCTGTGGACATGGAAGACCTCCGCCGTCGACGTAGCCCCGCTACCACCATCGATCACCGTCGAGGGGCGTTGGCGTTCACCAGGCCTCCTCGTTTCGCGCCATCGCTTTAGGGACCTCCGTTATATCTCCACGAAGTCCTCTGCACTGTCCCGCCGTCACTTGCACCGCCATAGCCCCCGACGATCCGCCGCTGCCATCACCGCCGATGCAGGGGATGGGGGGAGTGGCTCGGGCCAATCCAGCCCTCGACGATGCCTCTGGAAGCTTCCTTGCGCCGCTCCGGAGGTCCTCCGGGTATCAACACGCCGTCCCAACGCCTGCACACCTCCGATCACCTCGCCGTCACCTTCCCCGGAGCCAATAGAGTGCCTTGTCGGAGCGCGAGGTGGGGGGAGATCCTCAGGCCTCCCCAGCCCCTTCCGATGCGCCAGAGTTCGTCGTCGAGCCTCGCTCCAGCCTCCAGAACCACCGCTCACCTCCCCTCGCCGCTGGTTCGTGGCCAGAGTGATCGCCGGAGGGAGAACGCCGGCAATCCTTCGACGATCTTCGAATAGAATCTGTTCCCTTTAGTTTTAGGTGTTTTACTTTTAGGTCCTTAGAATATTTAATTTAGGTCCTGCTTTTTACATTTTAGCCCCCCTGTAGTTTTAAAATACTTTTTGTTCTTTTATTTTCTTTGTGAAATTTGCATACAATCCTTTGCATATTTAGATTTTTTCATTCTTAATGCATTCATGAATGTTTTATCATGCATAGGTCCTTGGAATCATGATTTCTTTACACTTGAGTCCTGAATATTTGCATTTGGCCTTTGAAACAATTTTAAAATGAGTTTTCCCTTTGAAATTTACATTTTGAACTCTGAAGGTCTGAAGGTTTTTAAAATCACACTGTCCATCATTAAAATTGAATTTTTATTACATTTAAGTCCCGAGCTTTAGCAATAAGCCCTAGATTTTTTAAAAATGAGTTTCTTCTTTGAAATTTTGCACATTAACCCTAAGAAATTGCATAATTACACTGATCACTATGAAATCCCATTTTTTATCACATTCAGGCCCTTGGAATTTTGCACATAAGTCCCTAACTCTTTAATAAACAATTCCTAAGCAAAGAAAATTTGCATATAGGACTTTAGATTAGTTTTAAATCCATCATTTCGGGTTTTAAATGTTTCTTGCATATTTCTGATATTTTTCACTCATTGCATCTCACATTTTGCATTTAATCATGGATTCCATTTAAAAATCATGTTTTCACTATGAATTGACCTTTAGTTTCACATTTTAATCACATTCGCACTTATGTGTGAATTTTGCACTTTAGACCTTGAGTTTTTAGGAAATTAACCAAGGGCAATTTTCACACATCTCAGTGCCACATACACATTTGATCCATCATCTTTATGTAGAATAGAAGTCATGAATACATTTTTGATCTAAATTGCTATCCATTTGTGAATTTTGCATTTTAGTCCTCGTGTTTGTCCTGCGTTTATATCATTTTATTGTTTTTCCCTCCATGCTTTCTTGCAAATAACACTTTCTAGATGTTTTGTACACATTTTGACATGACTTAGATCATGCATCATCCCCATACATGCATTTATCACACTTGGCCATCAAAACGACCAATTTGCCCCTGTGCCACTAATCCATGTGCATGCCTCTCAATTTTCGTGCTCAGTCTTGCAAAATCCTTGTCCAAACCATCCCTTAGCATGTTTTGCACATTTAGGCATTTATCCATGCATTTCATATTATTTTGCATCACATTTGTGCATCACTCCCTCCTTTTTAATTGAGTTTGCATCTCATGTGTTTCTTTCTTGGATTTTCACCACTTTGTTTTCGGAGTCTCTCGCCCTGCATTCGATTTGATTCTCTTTAATCTTACATTTCAGATTTTGATTTAATTTGGGATTTCATCGCCCAAGGGTGTACACGAACTGATCGAAAGGCCCACATTGGTCCATTTGCGGTTTATTTCCCCTTTCTGAATTTCACGACTTTTCCTTGATTCCAAGGACTTAGGTCAACTCCACTGTCTATCTTTTTGATGTCAGTATGGTTTTCTGAGGTGTTCATTCCAGAAACTTCATCATTTCATGTGATTTTCTTCATTGTGTTGCATTTTGTGATTTCATGTGGATTTCTTCGCAGTTTTCCGCATATCATCATGCGCATACATGTTAGCATGTTCAGAGCATGATCTAAGCTTAGCAAGCATTCATCCAGCCTTTAGCAAGCGATTTAAACTAGAAAGACCAAGTTCCTTAGGCGTATGAGGGTGCCTAACACCTTCCTCGTGCGTAATAGGGATCCTTACCCATCCTCTGGTTAGCAGACATCTGGCCTTCACATCTGCATATCATGCATTTAATCTTTTGTGGTTTTCCTCGTCTTTCCCTTAAAAGACTAGGTGGCGATTCCTTTTTTTGTTTGTTTTAACCTATCTTGCACCTTCACCATCTTAGCATGGTTGTGATCTCCTCCCTTTGGCTTGACTCCACGCAGGACCCCCGGGTTGGCATGGTCACATAATTCAAGGAAGAATTCTCATAGAATTTGGAAAAAGAAAAAGGCGAAATTGCCAAAGAAGATATCGATGTAGAAGTTTAAGACAAGTCAAGACAAATCTATTGAAGATTGGAGACCAAGTTTTTATTGTAATTAAAGTGTCATGTGAATGTAGTATGTTGTATCCTAGGAACTTGTAATAATCTCCCAAATACCCCTATAGTGTCTTAGAAAAATAGTCAAAGCCCCAAAATCAATCATTCATTGAATACATTAAATATAAGGCTTAAACAAGACATTTCGGCATACCGTATTATTTTCGGTATACTAAAATCTGAGCATTTTGGGTTTTACAACCAAGAACCAATTCGACACACTAAACTACTTTCGGTTTACTGAATTGCCGTCTATTGTAAACATTTTTGGTAAATTGGTCAACCGAATGTTTTTCGATATACTGTTTTACTTGCCATTAGGGTAAAAATATAGACGTTAGATACACACTTCCTACCCTTGTTTTTTATGTATAAGAACTCCCTTTGACTCATAGAAAACACATAGATGGTAGAACTTTAAGTCTCATCATTTTCTAAGTATTCTATTCCCATTTTATGAAATAAATTTCTAAGCAAGAGATCTTCATTCACTCCATATTTTCTTTGCCAAAAGAGAGTTTGGGAGATTGTAGATGCAACACTCGTAAATTCATTTTTGTATAAATATACTTTTAATGAATTTATTTCTGGACAGGTGTTACTGTCCCGAGGTCCATTTGTGCAATTTGTGGTTTTTGGACTTGAGCCTCATGGATCGGCTTCTATTTGTGTGTTCCTGTACTTGTCCTCACGTGGTTGGCACTATGTGTGGTTGGTATTGTGCGTGTGGCACTGTACTTGTGGGTCCGTGTGTGAGTCCATGTGTGGGTCGGTGTTTGTGGGCTGGTTGGTGTGGCTAGTTGCTGGCTAGTGCTTGGAGCCTACGAGTGTGCTCGTGCGGGACTACTTGTAGGTGGGATGCGTTGGTACGCATGCATTCAGCTATTCCGTGTGCATGACTTTATAAGCTCGTGCATGTCCTCATGCACGAATGACCCCTCTTCTTCCTTTTGTTCTTCTTCTCCTTCCTCCTCACGCTTCTTCCTTCCCTCCTCTTCCTCGCGACTATCGGCTCCTCCCTCCACCTCACCTCTCCCCTTCTCCACCTCTTTTCTGCCCCTCCTACTCTCCTGTCTCTCTCTCCCCCACCCACTCACTCTCTCCCTCCGCCGTCTCTCCCTCCCTCACCCATTCTCTCCCTCCCTTGTTTCTCCTACTAGTGGTGCCCGTGAAAAGCAGAGGTTGGCGTGCGGCTTAAGGCCACACGTGGCAATGCGTGGAGCTCCGGTGTAGTGTCCCTGAAGTCGTGGAGTGGTCGAGAATGCTTGGGATCATTAGAGTTAGCTGGAGACCTGAATTGGGTCACCAGAGATCGTTTTGAGGTACGCACATCCAATCTAATGTGTAGAAAGCATGAAAAATAGTAGAATTGCCTAGGATGCATGTAATCTAGGTCAAATTTAATGTTTTGGAATTTTTGGTGATTTATTGTGGTATTTATGGCGATTTATGGTGGTTGTTGGGTTTGAGTCCTTTTTTACCCCTCAGTGTCTGGAAATTAATATCTCCTTGTGTAGTGAATGGATTTCGGTTTTGATTGTTGAGTTTTGGAATAGACTCAAGGGTCTATAACATATATTTTGGGTGCAATTTTTGATGGTCGTTTTGCAGGTCCGCCCTTAGCTCCCAGTTCTAGTGAAATTTTGGGTTCTCTGGTTCAGAGCTGTCTGATTTTTGATAGAATACCTGGGGCACGGGCAGAATGCGTCGTCCACATGGATGAGTTGGCCATGGAATATTTTTGGGCGTTTTTTTTTATTATAATTTTGAGTATTTAGAACCCATGTTTAATGTTATGTTTGGATGGAAATGAATTACATGCTTTAAGAATGTGTTCTGAGTTTTTATGATAAATATAGTGATTTTTGAGAAAATGATTTTTAAAGTAATGTGTTGGCCCGTTCTCGAAATGGTTCTCCGTGTTTTCTATTTGAGGGCATCGAGACCGTGGGATCGTGTCGTCGAGACTAAGAAATGTGATGACATTCTCGAATGATTGGGCGCGTCTCTTTGGTTGAGGTCGGGGGCTGAGATATCTGAGGTGGAGATTCGTTGAGTCTTAGAGGTATGAGACTGTAGACACCCCAATTTTGAGCTCATTTGGCAGCAGGCTCCTCCAGTTGATGCTCTGGTCGCAACCACCAAAACCCTAGCTCACACAAGCCCAATTAGGTTCACACTAGCCCACATGACCCAATAAAACACTAAAACCCATTAAAATTCAC
>JAMKQA010003390.1:0-14645 GCA_024699735.1 Posidonia australis
TTGGAGGTAATAAACACCTAGGCTGGGGGATGGCTGCTCTCTTACTTTTTGATGTAAAAGGGGTGGCTAGTCCCTTTGAACATATGGGCTTGGTAGGTGTACGCTTCAACTCCTCTCCAAGTTATGTGATAGGGATAGAGTCCTCTTGCATGCTTCTCTCATTGGAGCCGACTTCTATCTTCAACTTCTATCTCCTCATTTCTTTTGTGCTCCGAAGTCTATGTTTTTGTTTTTTTATTGGCTCGCACTCTCACTTTCATCCTAGCATTTTGTCTCCCTCACGAAGTATAGGGGCCTTAGGAATTTGTACAATTCACCCACTTTCCCACGAATACTAGCTCCCTCACTCCCTAAGTAACACAGGTAGTAACACGTGAGGAGAAACCAAACTCTTCTTGACCAGGCTGGCTTCTGATTTTCCTCATCGGGCATGGCTATGCCAATGTTCATATTATGATTACAATACCAAAATAAAGTACAATGCACATGACACAATTTATGTGATGTTTGGATGCAATAAATAGGAAAGATAAAGATGCATGGCCTATAATGAAATTCTTTGCAAGTCTCAGGAGTGGCCAACGATCACTGGTAGTACTTTCAGTTAGGAGATGCTAACGGGCGACGACCATTGGTCTAGCACACTCTCTTTCTGATTGAAGGACCATGGTTGAAGTTTGGTCCTGGTGATTCAGGCTACAGTGGTGAAACAGATGTTTTCCCTCCTTGATGTTGTTGTGCTCTGTTAGGTCCTCCGCGAGCACTTTCAATTGTTCTTGGAATGAAAATGCCCAGATCTCCAACTGTGTCATCTGTCAGGCTCTCTAAGTCTGCCTTCTGAGCAAGATGTTGTACTACCGTTGCTTGATGCACTGCCAACTGTTCTGACTCTGACAGCACTGTACAACTCTGAAACAGCTCGTAGGTCTGCTCTAACTTTGAATGATCATTCTCTGGAAAACATTCTTCTTGATAAATCTAAACTGCTGGCGACTGTGTCATTGAATGGACACTAGTTTAGATCTGAAACACATGCATTGGTAATGTTAGTCAAAAAGCGGGAAATGATCATCTTTGGGACTTACCAGAGCGCAGGGGTCTCTTCTGCTGGTATTGATACTTGTATCCCAATCTTTTATGCTCTCTTCGTTCTTCCGCCTTGATTGGCTCGGTATTTCCTTAGCCGTATCGCCCAAGGGGTTCCTTTCTCGTATCCCCAGTTGCGACACATCTTCTCGACCACTAGGAAAGGGTTGTTGTGAACGGCCAAGTGGCTGACAGACTCAAGAGCGGGAATGAGATTAACTGGCTCAAATCAGTTGACACGGTACAAAACATTATAGGTTCAGGCATGAAGCGGACGGGGTTTGAAGCTGAACAATGAGACTGCTTCAATGGGAGGACGAATCAAACTAATGACTCACCGAATACAACTGACATGGGAAAGGGAGAATACAATAAGATTGGTAAGACAAATAAAAGATCAGATAGAATCAACAAGAAAAAATGGAATTGACTCCCGAGGGGCCTGCAGCTCCCGGGTCTGAATGCTGAGGTAATGGCTGGCTACCTATGCTGGGTTGTGCTGGTGGTGCTTGTGTGGCTGCTGATGTGGGCATGGGGCCTACCGCCTGTGTGTTAATCACAATGACCTTCTGGTCAATCAAGTCCTGGAT
Organism: Posidonia australis; assembly: GCA_024699735.1. Lineage (NCBI taxonomy): Eukaryota > Viridiplantae > Streptophyta > Magnoliopsida > Alismatales > Posidoniaceae > Posidonia > Posidonia australis. The sequence goes on from JAMKQA010003390.1 coordinate 1,677, forward strand.
TGTGTTCCTTAGTGTCAGGCAATTATCCATCGAGTGACCTGCGACTCGATGGAAATTGCAGAACGCATTCGTGTTATACCAGGCAGGAAGCAGACTTGGTGGCGGGCGCACCTCAGGAGGGAAGCGACTTTAGGGAATACCATGCTCAACGGTTCCACTGAAGGGGTATAATGGCGCCTGTCACGGCGTTGCCGCCTTGGCTGCGGATGTGCCAATGGCGGGCGCACCACCACCTAAGGGGTAGGATAAACTAGAATGGTAGTGGGAGTGATGTGTGGTGTATGAGGTGTTCTAGGTGTAGGCGTGGGTGCATAAACTAATTGGTGCTGTGGGGGCAGATGGACATTTACCGGTGTAGCAGGGGATCTAATATAAGAAACTTTATCCATGGAGGGATCCCGCCTCTAGGGTAGATTGGCATTGTGGTTGCTGTTGTTGTTGTTGCTGCTAACACCACTATGTGAGGAAGTGGCTTGTTTGGCAAATACAGAGAGTGCTGGAAAACTACTGCCGCGCAGTGAACTCTCAACACGGGCACCCACCCGAAGTAGTGCAGAAAAAGTGGTGACTGATTGTATGCTAAGCAGAGCCCTGACTACTGGCTGTGCTCCTCAGATCACGATCTCAATAGATCATCGGAGGGCCTATCTTTGACCTACGAAGCCAAGGACCACCAACGTCCAACATACTCCCCAAATGTTTCTTGGGGCCTCTGCTTAATTGCGACTAAGTCCTTGCGCTTTGGGACTAAGTCGAGATTAAAGGAATACTGTTCGAGGAACGCCTGGGTAAGGTCGTCCCAAGTCTTAATGGTGGCCATGTCGAGGGAAGTGAACCACTTCAACGTGGGCCCCGTAAGACTCTTCTGGAATAGGCGGATTAACAATCTTTCGTCAACTTGGAGCTGGGCGAGGTCACTGCAATAGGCCTTGAGGTGGGAAATCGGGTAGCCCCTACCATTGTATTTGTCGAATTCTAGGATTTGGAAGTTCGGTGGGAGAGTCGCCTCTGGAAAATAACAGAGGTCTCAGAATTGGTTGGACCGACGGTCCCCGCCTTGCATTTGTCGGAGTGTGCGCTCCAAATCATTCACCCTCGCAAGGAGAGCATTTGGAGCTACTGCAGTCGTGGATTGTGCAGCAGATGCGAGAGCCGCGTACACTGTATGGGTCACCCCTAAGGGCTCCTCCGGATCCACCATTCTACCATCTGGTGCTATGGTAGGATGGCCAGTGTAACTGTGCATGGGTGTTGTGTGCTGTGGGATAAAGGATGAGGCTTGTGTCTGATACATGAGTGAGGATAAGACAGGGGGTGGTGCTAGAGTAGGTGCAGAATGCGAAAGCAAGAGCTATTGGATGGGAATGACCTCGGGTACAATGCTCACGATGTGTGCTCCAGTCAGCCGGGATGGCTGACCACCAGATAGTAGAGATGCATGCTGTGGTGGGTGCTGTGACGGTGTTACAAAAGGTAATGTCGACACCCCTATCGTCGAGGAGACGGGGGATGGTGACGGTTGTGGGGGTGGTGCAGTGGGTGCAAACTGTGATCCTAGAGCCAATAGCAAAGGCAACTCGGGAATTGGGAAGGATAAAGCTGAGAAGGGCTGAAGCACCAGTGCCAATCCCTGCAACAGCTGGGCGAGGGCCGGGATCTGGTTATCCCCAGTAGAGTCGCCAGTTCTTGTAACATTGCCGGCGACAACCTCGTAATTGGCGCGAAAGGCCAAATGCGCGAGGGTCGGCAAAGTCACGGCAAATCAATAAAAATAATGATAAAATGTAGGAGTCACCACCTAGATTATTTAAAAACGGAAGACGAGGAAAACCACTTAAAACATTCAAATCATGCAATAAAGCCAATGGAAAAGGTCTTCATAAACCAGAAATGGGCAAGGATCCCTATTATGCACGAGGAAGGTATTAGGCACCCTTGTGCGCCCGAAAAATCGGTCTTTCTATGGGTTTCTCGTTTACTTATATGAAATGTCAGCTTTTCAGCCTTTTCTGTACGCCCGAGGGCGATATGTAATGCCATGCTATGGTGTCTTATGCTAACCATGGGTGAATGGGCTATAGGGTGTGCCCTAATGCTCAGAAGGATCACTCGTATCACGAGTCAAGCATTGATGCAAGGATATAGCATAAATAAGATCAAAGATCTAATAAGTTCGAGTGATTTTCATCCTTGCTTTACTATATGCAAATCATGATCTACCATGCAAGGACAGGGTTAAAAACAGAAGGGGGGTCCTCCTGATATATCGAGGAAGACAAATAGAGAAAACCAAATGCAACCCTATACGAGAAAACATGCTAAAAACCATGCGAAAAGCTACTGTGTGCCACTGAAAACAGGCTGGTGCGCCTGTGTGGTGCGCCAAACTGGTGCTCCACCTATGTGCTTTACTTGGTGCAAGAAAATGTGCCAGGGAAAAATTAGAATGCCATGCAGTGCAATATCATGTAATATGATGCAAATCAGAATGCAATGCCATGTAAAACCTTTGTAATCTTGTAAACTTATCAAGAAATGCATCATCAACATCTATTAAAATCCAAGCATGAAAAGATAACATGGATCTTGTGCTCAAGGGCTGTATGCCTCACACAAGATCACACCCTCCCTATGCTAAGTAAGAACAATACGATTCAGCCATGCTACCTAGATCTGGGTCATGGGCTGATGCATAAAAACCTCCATATAGGAGTTCATGGGGCAATCAGCCTACCAGATTTCAGTAATAGACTGAATATGCAAGGTGCCAAAGGTCTTAAAAATAGTGTCATCTTAAGCTGAAAACATGCATGCAAGGACATATAATATTAGAGAATCAACACCAGGAAAACCAGAGTCAAAAACATCCGGGAAACCATGCAGATTATGGTGCAAACCGAGTGATTTGCTCTTTGACCAGACTGGTGCACCAGAGTGGTGCACCAGAATGGTGCTCTGGTAAGGTGCGCCACTCTGGTGTGCCAGAATGGTGCTCCCCAGAAACCCTAAATTAGACTACAGTCTGATTCAGAATCTAGTCCAGATTTCAGAGATCAATGAATTTTCCTTGACCCAGATCAGTTATGCAAGTGATAAAAAAATCGAAAACTTGATGAGACAATCAAATGAAAGCCTTTTATCATTTGGTTTTAAATTATGACAAATCATGGGTTATGGGCTAAAATACTTGCATGGGATTCTAAAGGATAGGAAATGAGTGAGTGAACTTGACAACCATATGCAAATGATGAATACATAAAGAATATATTTGCTGCTTATTTCCTAGCATACATGTGCATGAATCATGGTTACTTGTGTAAAGAAATAGAGAAGAAAGGCCATTTGTAGAAATATTACAATGCAGAATTTTTTATTCAGATTTTACATGTAGAGTATCTTATACATGGAGCAATCATGTCATCCTAAAACTCTCATGTAAATAGCATAAAATCAGAATACCTATGATGTTCGTGGCATGTTTATCTAGTGCAAGAACTAAGATTTAAATTAAAAGAAAGGAGAGGAACTTACCTTGTCCAAGGTGCTCCGTCTTAGAAAACCCAAGATAAGACTTCCTTGTTGCTTGGGAGGGGCTGGAGATGCTCTAGAGTGCAAGGGTATTCTCAAGAAAACGAGAGAGAGTTGCTGGAATGAGTAGATAACTTGATCAGGATTAACCAAGTGTGCCAAATGGTTGCCACTAGGGGTCCTTTTATAGAGTTCCACAAGGGTAACTCCCATGGGATGCAAACAGCCTCGCAAACGAAGAGCCTGGCTCCACTGGCGAGGGTTACAAGCATGGGAGATGGAAAGCTAGTAGCCAGCACTCTGAAAAGTGGCTGTGAGCCAACTTGGTGCGCCAGAATGGTGCTCTAGTTAGGTGTGCCATCATGGTGCTCCAGCTAGGTGCGCCACTTTAGTGCTCCTGCTTGTTGCTCTAGTCAGGTGCTCCACATTGGTGCTCTCTACTAGCTGCCTGAATTGGTAATTGGGTTGCGGGCCTGCTATAGGTTTGTGGTTGGTTTAGTTGATGAGATTGAGTTTGCCACATCCAATGCAACATCCAAAAATTTTATCTATGAGCCACCTCAAAATCGGGGTGTCTACAAAGGTTGTCCTGTCTCTCAGGACGCTACCAGCTACAGGACGCGTGTCCCACCCGCACTGGCCACCACAGGGTATGCCTCCTCATGGCGTCCTCCACACACGGTGCTCAGGAGGGAGTTTCATACCTCCACACCCGACGACACCCGAGCCTCAGTGCTCACAGCGATAGCAGGAGTATCATACCTCCCCGTCATGCCACAAGACACCTCAACTTGTGGACCACAACCGTAGCCTAAAGACGACAGTCAAGGAGTCTCATACCTCCAAGACTCGATGCCCCTCAGCCTCAGGTATCTCGGCCCCCGACCTCAACCAGGGTGTCGCGCCTGACCACCCAAGAATGTCGTCACATTCCTTGGTCCTGACGACATGATCCCAACCTGTCTCGACCCGCACATAGAAAACTAGGAAAGACATTTTCCAGAATAGGTCAACTATTTCCATGAAATCCATTTTCCAAACCATTTTCATATTTTTGAAAATTCTTCCAAAACCTCGGCAAAATGGTGCATCAAGGGTCCCAGGGAACCACCACTGACGGCTCACAATCCCATCTCATAGGGACAAAACACGACAATCCAAGAAGTCCTCAGAAAACATATATTATAAACTCATTTGGGCCCAGAATCGGCATGCCGAAAACAAGTTTGGTATGCCGAAAATCCCTGATTCAGTAGGCCGATCTGGATCGATCGACCGAATCGAGTCAACTGTCAACACTCAGGCCAAATTCGGTATACTGAAACTGGTTCGGTCGACTGAAATCTCCTAATTCGGTAGACCATCTGAAATCAGACGATCGAATTTTTGCCAGAGGACCTAATCTGACAAAAAAAATGGTATACCGAAATGGTTCGGTATGCCGAATTCTACGAAAAAAACAGAAACTGCCCAAACCCTATCGTCCAAAATCGCCCCAACGGGGACCTCCGATCAGACCCCCTATACAAACACCAAAAATCTTGCATAAAACGTATGATGTAGACTCTCGAGTCTACTCCAACACCCAACAAACAAAACTAAAATCCATTCACCATGTATCAAGATATAAAATCGGAAAGACAAAAGGGTCAAAAGGACCTAAAACGTACCAACCATCATAAATGCCAATAAATTCGCCAAAAATGCACAATAAATCACAATAAATTCTTGGAAAGTAAATCTACCTAGATTTCAAACAATCCTAGCATTTTCTACTAATTTCATGCTCTCTATTACATGATGCAACGCCCTGATCCCGGGCACGCTACCAAAACACAATATCAAGCATAATTACACTAATTACAAAAACATTAAATAACTGTAACTAAAGTTCACCTTCAGGATCACAATGTGCGGCTAAAACATCCAACTCCTGCATCGGAACTCGGCTACACGCGGTTTAGACCTGAAAATCAAATAAGCACGCATGAGTGACATCTAAGTCACCCAGTATGTGCCCAAACATACAAACCACAAAATCTCGGCAAAACTGAAAAAAACTCATTTCTTTTAATTTTCAAAGCTTGGTTTTCTTTTGAAAATCCTCTTTGCTTTTAAAATACCATTCCTTTCTCTTTTGTTTGAAATCACTTGGGAATTCAATCCCAAGTCCATGCTCTTTCCAAAAGCTTTGTTTCTTTTCTTTCCTCAAAACATTTGGAAACTCATTCCGAAACCACATTCTCTTTCAAAAACACACCTTTGCATTTCTTTTAAAACCTTTGGAATTCATTTTCCAAAACATATCTTTTTCAATACTTGGGATTCCTTCCCAGAGTCACACTTTCAAATTCACATTTCTGACCAGATCCAGCCTAAAACACAATGCCTCACGGGCTCAAAACCAAATCATAAATAAAGGCTGGCAACTAGTAAAAACATCATCATTATTTTATTTTCTAGATTTTAAGACTATTTCATAAGTCCAATCCTGACCAAATCACATTTCATTTTCTTTATTCATTTCCACTTTCTTTACTGTTGTTATTTTGATAAGGGGTAACCAGGCGCACAAGTAGTAGGTGAGGACATCCTTCCCTTACCTTCCTGCACTGTCGCGGTGAAATTCCCCGTGCAGGATGTCACCGCCCCGACCAACCAGCCTCAATTTCATTTCCATATGTGATCGGGGATACGTCTCTGTCTGACGCCCCATCGGTGACCCGAACAACTAAGTCCAATGACCTAGGCTCAGCCTACACCGTCGGTGACCCAAACAACTAGGCTCAAAAAAGCCTAGGCTCAGCCTACACCATCACGAGCTCGGTGACCTGAACAACTAGGTACAACAACCCAGGCTCAGCCTACACCATCGGTGACCCGAACAACTAGGTATAAAAACCTTAGCTCAGCCTACACCGTCTCAAGGTCGGCAACCACATTATTAGTGTTCCATTTCAAAACTCTTTAAACTTTCTTTTCAAACCATTTCCATTTCATTCTTTTCGTTGCAAGACTCTATTTCCTTGCAACACTTGACCCTCCACTGGGGTCCCAACTCAAGCCATGAAAATCGTGCTTAAAATCATAAATTGGGTCTCATGCCCAAAACCACACAAAATCATCCTTTTCATTCATTTATGGGATCAAAACCCAAAATCACACCCAAATCTATTTATTTGGGTTCCACATTCCTCCATGTCATTACACAGGGAAAACATCATTAACACATACTCAACATACCATTAAAACCAATTATCCTTCATTTAAACTCATATTCATACTAGGTTCAGGGCAAAAACGGCAGATCAAATCTCCAGATCGGTATACCGAAGATCCCTGGTTCGGTATACCAAATATTTTTGGTATATCAGAAAACCCCTGAATCGGTCTATCGGGTGTTTTCGGTCTGCCGATATCAGGTATCTAGCTAAGCTGACAAAGATTTGGTATGCCGAATCCAGTTCGACATGCCGAATAGCTCGAAACCAGAATACCTCCTCTATTCCGAATGGCGAAAATTGCCCATGGTGGGAGTCTTGATCGGACCCCCCAAACCCAAATCAAAAATTGCGAGTAAATCATAGGGTGTAGACCCTTGAGTCTACTTCAAAACCCTTCAATCCATTCATGATTCCATCCACTACACTGTTCATATGAATATCATAATGGGAAGGGGCTCAAGAACGACTACTGTAGCCTTCAATCCCAAAATTACATTTTCTCCACAAATATCAATCCTAACCGCATGATATCTATATTATCATGCTATATAACACATTCCCATTAATTTCATGATTTTTCCACAATTTTTCTTGCATTTATTCAATTTCCATGCAATTAACCCATTGTTAATAAAACACTGGACGGAGGAAGGGAAAGGGGTCGCATACCTGGCTCAGCCCTCTGGCAACCCTCTCCGCACTTCGGCGAACCTCCTCGTGCCCCGGCAAAGCCTCCTCGCGCAGGCGGAACACACGAGCGGCTCACAACCTCCTCAGTTGCTCGTCGTTCCTCTTTCTCTTCTCCTCTCTCAGTCACCTCCTCCTCTCTTCGCACACCGCAACCTCCCTTTATCCTCCTTCCCACCAACGTAGCGCTGCCCGCCCATCGCGTCGGAAGAGACGGCGAGGCTCGGGCTGGCGTCGTTGGTGGTACGGGTTGGGGAAGGGAAGGAACGAGATGGAAAAATGGTGTAGGCTCGTTAGAGGAAAGGGAAAAGAAAGGAGGAAAAGATGGAAAAGATGGAAAAGAAGGAAAGAAAAGACAGGCATGCGAATCGAGGTGACTGTGCATCCTCAAATCGGGCTCGACATTGGTCCCAGATCACAAACAGGAGCACAGAAAGCCAACCACAAGTTCACACACCCAAAATCAACAGATTGTCCATTAATAAACCATTTGAGCAATATAACAATTAATTACATGGTTTACAATGAAAATGGATAACCAGGCCCAAATGTCACATCCTACCCCCTTAAAAGAATTTCATCCTCTAAATTCAGCTCTGATAAAACAAGTAGGGGTACTATCTCTGGATGTCCACCTCGCGCTCCCAGGTAGCCTCCTTTGCAGCATGGTGTTGCCACTAAACTAACACCAATGGAATCACTTTATTCCTGAGGACTTGCTCCTTCCTGTCCAGTATCTGAACTACATTTTCAACCATAGACAAGTCCTCCTGCAGCTCCTTTGGTTGCACCAGCATCACCTGGGTTGCATCGGTCAAAGACTTTCTCAACATAGACACATGGAAGGTGTTGTGTACACCTACCAACTATAGAGGCAGATCTTGTATGTATGCCACGTCACCAACCCTCTTGGTAATTTGGTACGGTCCGATATATCTTGGGCTCAACTTGCGCCTCTTACGAAACCACATCACACACTTGGTTGGTGACACCATCAGGAAAACGAAGTCTCCTACCTCGAATTCCAGAGGTCTCCACCTCCTATCAGCATAGCTCTTCTGCCGACTCTGGGCAGACAACAACCTCTTCCTGATCAGATCCACCTTACCCTCGTACTATCGTATGATCTCGGGCCCAACTAACTGTCTCTCACCCATTTCACTCCAGCAAGTGGGTGTCCTGTAGGGTCTGCCATACAATGCCTCTTATGGTGCCATACCAATATTAGCGTGGTAACTGTTATTATATACAAACTCAATCAGTGGTAAATGATCCTTCCAGCTACCACTAAAGTCCAAGGCACAGGCCCTCAGCATGTCCTCTAGTGTCTCGATGGTCCTCTTTGTCTAGCCATCCGTCTGGGGGTGGAAAGCAGTACTAAAATTCAACACTATGCCAAAAGCCTCCAGCAGAGTTCCCTAGAATCTCGATGTAAACCTCATGTCTCTGTCAAACACAATAGACACTGGGACATCATGCAATTTCACAATCTCTGCCACATACAACTTTGCTAGTTTTGCCAAAGGAAGATTCACCCTCATTGGCAAGAAATGTGTCGATTTTGTAAGGCGATCCACTATCACCCACACAGTATCATTCTTTCTTCGGATTTGTGGCAAACCCGTCACAAAGTCCATCGACACATTTTCCCATTTCCACACTGGAACGTCTAGAAGCTGCAAAGTCCCTCTAGGCTTCTGGTGCTCTATCTTCACCATCTGGTAGGTTGCACACTTCGCCACAAACTCAGCAATCTCTCTCTTCATCCTAGGCCACCAGAAGTTCCTCTTCAGGTCTTTATACATCTTGGTGCTTCCTAGATGGATAGTGTATCTGGAGTGGTGTGCTTCATCCAACAAACTGTTGTTGATTTCCTCTATTTGAGGCACATATAATCTCAGATTGTACCTCAACCCACTGTCTACCCTAACTGAAAAATGAGAGGCATTACCAGCTTCCAGCTTCCTCCAGATATTAGACACAAAAGAATCATATTGTTGAGCTGTGACAATCGCCTCTATCATCCTCGGACGAACAGACAAATTAGCCATCACTACTCTGGCAGGTCTCTGAGACAATCTCCGAGGCTTGCACTCCACTAGTCCCTCTAATAATTTCCATTCATGGATCATCAGACTAGCCATAACATGGGTGCGTCTGCTCAGAGCATCTACAACTACATTAGCCTTCCCTAGGTGGTAGGACAAATTGAAATCATAATACTTAATGTACTCCACCCAGCGCCTTTGTCTTAGGTTCAAATCCTTCTGAGTAAAGATGTACTGCAGACTTTTGTGATCTGTGTACACCTCAAACTGTTTGCCATACAAATAATGCCTCCAAATTTTCAAGGCGAACACAACAACTGCCATCTCTAAATCATGGGTGGGATAATTCTTATCATGATCTTTCAATTGGCACGAGGCATAGGCCACCACCCTACTGTGCTGCATCAGCACACACCCCAAACCAGTCCCACAGGCATCACTGTAGACTGTAAAACCGCCACTCTCAAAGGGCAAAGTCAAAAATGAGGCTGATACCAGACGAGCCTTCAACTCATTGAGGCTCTCCTCACACTACCAATCCCAGGCAAAGTGCACCTCCTTCCTAGTCAGTCTGGTCAATGGTGCAGCAATCTTGGAGAAATCCTGAATGAATTTCCTATAATATCCTACTAGGCCGAGAAAACTCCTGATCTTAGTCACTGTCTTTGGTTTGGCCCAATTGCTCACAGCTTCCACTTTGGCTGGATCTACCTCGATGCTTTCTCCTGAAATAATTTGACCAAGGAATGACACCTCTTCTAGCCAAAACTCGCACTTGGAGAACATGACATAAAGTTGATGCTACCTCAGCGTCTCCAGTACGATCCTCAAGTGCCTTCGGTAGGTCTGAACATCTAGAGAATACACCAGAAGATCATCCACAAAAACAACCATAAATTGGTCCAAATAGGGCCGGAACACCCTATTTATTAGGTCTAGAAAAGTAGTCGGAGCATTCGTCGACCCGAATGGCATAACCAAAAACTCATAATGTCTATAATGGGTGCGAAAGGCTATCTTCTGCACATTTGGCTCACTGATCCTCAACTGATGGTATCCGGATCTCAAGTCTATCATGGAGAACACCGATGCTCCCTGCAACTGTTCGAACAAATCGTCGATCCTGGGCAGTGGATACTTGTTCTTGACAGTGATTTGGTTCAACATCCGGTAATCTATACAGAGCCAAAGTGAACCATCCTTCTTCTTCACAAACAGAACCGCTGCTCCCTAAGGTGAAACACTAGGACGAATGAATCCTTTATCCATCAGTTCTTGTAGTTGATTCCGGATCTCCTTAGCTCAGTAGGTGCCATCCTGTACAGAGCCATGGAAATAGGACCTGATCTCAGCACCAAATCAATCACAAACTCCACTTCCCTGTGCAATGGCATTCCAGGTAATTCCTCTAGAAAAAACATCAGGATATTCCCTCACCACCGGCAAGTCTTGAATTTTGACCACAGGCGAAGTAGAAACTGTCACACAGACCAAATAGCCCACACTGCATCATGCCAGATGATGATGGGCCTTGAGAGCAGAAATCACTTTCCTGGGCTCACCTGGTCTAGTGCCCTGTACCATACACCAGCCTTGGCCTAGACACCCTGCCAAAACTCTCCTCTTTGTACAATCTATCATAGCTGAATGCTGTGTCAGCCAATCCATTCCTAGGATAACATCATAATCCTGCATATCCATCAAGATCAAGCTGGCTTGAAAACTCCTGTCCCCTAGCTGAATATCAACTGGTCTCAAATATCTCCACGATAGACTATGTTCTTCCAATGGAGTGACCACATCTAGGTGGAATGCCAACCTGGCTGTCCTAGTCCCGATCTCAGAAGCAAACGACTCAGAGACAAAAGAAAATGAACTCCCAGAGTCGAACAAGACTCGGGCAATCCGACCAGCCACAAGAAAAGATCCTATAATCAACACACCATAACCATAATCATAATAAGAAACAGTGTCAATTACACATAGGATCTATTATTACAGGACATGATCTATCAAATACAGCTGTGCTAGTTCTCACCTTCTACCACATCTCCAAATGGACCAACATCTAGGGTTGCAATGGAGAACACTCTCCCCTTGGTAGGCTGACATGGCGCATCTCCTGCTGGCTTTGGCTGACTGGGACAGTCCTTCTGGTAATGTCTGGACTTCCCATAGTTGTAGCTGTAGACACCCCGATTTTTAGGTAGTTCATTGATATGGCCTCATTTGTTGCTTTGGATATGGCTGACCTTTGGACCAATCCCTAAGCCCGCAGTAGGTCCGCAGCCCAGGTAGAAAACAAAGCCAATAGGGGAGAGCACCTAGCTAGCACACCAACCTAGCACACTAACCTAGCACACCAACCTAGCACACCAACCTAGCACACCAACCTAGCACATCTCCCTAGCACACTTCCCTAGCACACATAGGTGGCGCAGTTAGCCAGCGCACATCCCTGGCGCACAACGCTGTGCAGGCTACGGCTGCTGGCTTTCCACCTTCCTTGGCTGTTACCTCCAGCAGCGAATGTGCCATGGAATATTCTAGGCCCTTCGTCTGCGAGGCTCTTCTTATACCCGTAACTCATCCCTGAGAGCTCCTTATAAAAGGACCCCCATAGGCACCGTTTTGCAGAGCCACAAAGAGACAAAAAATCCTGAGAGCTGAGAATCCTGAGCAGAAACCTTGCATCCAGCCATTTTCCACTCTAAAACCCGACCTCTGCACGAGCTGTTCCATCAGTCCAGCGGCTCACTGTCGTTCCCTGGAGCACCTTCTTGCGTTCCAGAGCCTTCCAAAGCAGCAAAGGTTTTCTTATCTCTATTATTGCAAAGAAGGAACATCGTGAGGTAGGCATTCTACCTCCCATTTGTTTAATGCCATTTCAGAACTGAATAAGACATGCTAAAACCTTGCGTATGATTTGATTTTATTCCATCTTTATGGTGCTTTTCATGATATCATGATCATACTTTCTATGCAAATAATATCCATGCAAATCCATGTTGGCATTTCTAGCATGTAACCTACACATGTTGTTGCTCCATGGTAAATACTTTTACCATGCATTATGTATGCTCTTGCACGTAGAAGCATGCACATTTGATCAGCATTTACACATGTTTTGATTCATTTTATCCAGATCATGTTTGTTCTGAGTATTTCACACATTTTCCATGCGGGAACCCATCAATTTGTTTTGTTTCAAATGCTTGATTTTCATGGTGATTCTTGATCTTTTACACTCGCAGCATGTTTTCCAATTTTTATCATGGCATAGTCCCTTTTAGCACTTGCATAGATCCCCCTTGTATCTCTGCTGGGTGGGTTCTGGATCAGGTCACAGTCTGATCCAAAATCCCTATGGCGCACATCACTGTTGCACCAAACCCGCGCACTGATCTGGCGCACTCAGTAGGCGTGCCAGACTGGTCAGAGATCAGAGCACTTGCATTTAGCATCATACTTGCACGGCTTTA